>CAUYQU010059016.1:0-43490 GCA_963574635.1 Cheracebus regulus
CACACTGTCTTCCTCACCATCACCACACTGTCTTCCTCACCATCACCACACTGTCTTCCTCACCATCACCACACTGTCTTCCTCACCATCACCACACTGTCTTCCTCACCATCACCACCACTGTTTTCCTCACCATCACCACACTGTCTTCCTCACCATCACCACACAGTCTTCCTCACCATCACCAACACCGTCTTCCTCACCATCACCACACTGTCTTCCTCACCATCACCACTATCTTCCTCACCATCACCACCACAGTCTTCCTCACCATCACCACACAGTCTTCCTCACCATCACCACACTGTCTTCCTCACCATCACCACACTGTCTTCCTCACCATCCCCGCCACCATTCTGCTGGCCGTTTCCCACACCCGAACAAAGCTGCACAGTGCAGCCCGTGTTCCTTCATTATCCCATTTTGAACACCGCTGCTGCCAGGAATCACTCTTACAGTTCAGGATGCAGAGCTTCAGAGAGGTCGAGGGGCTAACCCAAGTCACATGGCCCGACGAGGTGGAGGTGGGGGAGGGTGGACTGGAAAATCTGCTCTGGAATCCCTCTTAGAAAGTGTCAGCAGGGCACAAGTGGAGTCTGTGTGTGCACTTGTGTAAGTGTGTCTGTCCTGATCATCTCTGTGCACCTGAATCTGTCTACATCCTGAGTGTGTGGGGTGCTTGGGCAGTGTGTGGTGCCTTTGCAGGTGTGGATGTGTGGAGCTGTGCTGGGGGTGTCCTCAGGGTCGAGTGTGTGTATGTGGCTGGGTGCTGATACATGCATGCACATGGTTGCTCCACCCCCTTCTCAGATGCCTTGGCTGCGGGTTTGACAACTGAAACCCAGCTGCGCTCTGGCCAGGAAACATCCGCCGTGGAAACCTAGGAGGAGTCGACAGTCCCTAAAGAGGGGTTACACATGCTGCCAGCAAGCGCGCCTGGCCCACTGCCTAATTCTCTGCAAATGCTCTTTCAATCTGTTTCTAATTTGGACTCTGCCTTCCCCTGCCCCCACCCAACCCTTCCCACCCTCTCGACTTGCCTGAAACCAGTCAAATTATGCTGAATAATGGCTGCAGAGGGGGGAGGGTGCTAAAGGTCGCCAATGGGCTGTCGGAGGGTGTAATAATGTCACATTTTAATTTACACAGAGAACGGCGCACGAATCAAAACCAATAAATAATTTGGGCTGCACCAGCAGCTGTAGCTCACAGTAACTCCTACAGGTCATGCCACTTCCCGGGGAGAAATCACTAACTGTCACACCCTGAAGTCCACCATGCTTGAGAAAACCCATGTGCATATGTACAGATGTAAAACACAACATTTTCTCTCTGCAAGGGGACCCTATTTGGAGACTTGCAGCATCAGCAAGAATCTCTCCAGTTGTTTGAGTATTACCCAGATGTTCTGGGTATTAAGATTCTAAAACAACATATGCCTTCTGTATATTTTGCTGCCCTGTTAAATACTCAGCTCCGGACTGACCCAGACGCATGGGAAAGTGTATACGAAGCAGAATGAGGAGCTTGGAAAGCAGGGCTGCATGTCCACATTGACGGCAGCTCTGAAAAACCAATCTACATGCAGAGAAAGGCGGGAGGGGCTGCTGGGGAGACGTCTGTTGGAGCTTTTTCATGCTGAGGGGTTGAGGGTATGATTTGAGGTACTGCTGTTTCAATAATTAATATGAACTTAAAAAGAATGCATGTGGTCGGGTATGGTGGCTTGCGCCTGTAATCCCAGCACTTGGGGAGGCTGAGGTGGGCAGATCATGAGGTCAGGAGTTTGAGACCAGCCTGGCCAATACGGTGAAACCCATCTCTACTAAAAATACAAAAATTAGCCTGGCATGGTGGTGGGTACCTGTAATCCCAGCTACTCAGGAGGCTAAGGCAGGAGAATCGCTTGCACCCGGTGGGTGGGGCAGATTTGCAGTGAGCCGAGATAGCACCACTGTACTCCAAGCCTGGGTAACAGAGCAAGACTCTGTCTCAAAAAAAAAAAAAAAAAGCATGCATTCTTTGAAGGCAGGGGACTTGCTCTACTGACCCCTTTTGGTCCCTTGCAGACCGATGAGTTAGCTGGGAGCCCCAAAGTGGGGAAGTCTTGAGATGGTTCTCACCTGTGTTTTGTGTTTGAGTAACCCAGGAAGGCGGGAGGAGGACAAGCCGTAGGTTTTCACAGCATCTGGAGGCCTTTGCTGGGAGGCCCTGCCTGTGGTGTTCTGGTGAAAACCCCGTTCCCTGCCCCCAGCCTCCGGAGCATCTGCAATTGGTGTGTGCTCCAGGGGCTTCGGAGGGGGCCTGGCACACTGCCCACCTCTCAGCTGGCTCTGCAACTGCAGGAAGGTGGGGTTTGCACCCCGCGGGGCCACTGCCTTGGAAGCTGTGAGGCTGTCAAGACTCTGGAGCTGCAGCTTCTCCATCTGGCTGGAAAGGAAGCAGGGGAAGAAGCGGCTGAGATTGAATGACACCCTGAGGACTTCGCTCCCCTCTTCCTACCATGCGGCAGACTGGGGCCACCAGGATGCCTGGGTGAGAAAGGGGCGGGGCCTGTCTCCTGTTTCATCCCTCAAGGCGCTTCCCATTCATATCTTTTTTCCATTTTCAAAACTGTTGCCATCTATTTAGTTGTGTGTGATACTAAGGACGCTGCCTGTGTCAAAATCCTCATTTAATCCTCAGAACACACCTGCGAAGTACGTGTGGCAAAGAAGTCTGGCTAGCTGTCCACGGCCCAAAGGCAGAATTCTCCTTCCTTTAGGGTTGAGTTTCTGCTAAGGAAATAGCTGCTAATTTTCCAACTCCCTTATAATTAGGTCCAGCCCTAGGATCGAGTTCTGACCAACGGAAAGTGAGCAGTGGAGTGGGTTGCTCCATTCCAGAGCCTGCCCCCTAGAAACCTCCCAGAAAGCTGTCTCCAAGTGCCACCGCTTCTTCCTGGATGGAGCATGGGCAACCCCACCATGACCTTGGTAGCTACAAACTTAAAATGGCAAAGCATCTGCCACCTTGGGGTTTTGAGTGACTGTGTGGAGACAGACTGCCCAGACAGCACATTCTCAGCCCTGTCCTGAGCAAGAAATAAACTTCTATCCTATTGTTTCCCAGTCATTATACTTTTGGGGTTTGTTTGTTTTAGCAGTGAACATACCCTAAGTAATTGATTAGAAATTTTCATTCCTATTGTACAAATGAGGAAATCAAGACTCAGAGAGGAAAATTCATTGCCCAAGGTCACATATTCAGTCACTAGCAGAGTCACGATGCCAGTCTAGGCCTTCCTGGCTTCAAGGTCATGCTCCAGTTATGTGAGTTTCCCCAAGTGTGCTCCACAGAGCACTGCTGAAACCCCCGCCACCGTCACGACAACCCCGCAGCTCCTTTGCTCAAATAAGTTTGGGAAATGCCAACTTCAAGTCAACAGGTTTCTTCACCGCAGTACTTTTCATGTCACCGTGCTAATGATACCTGTGAATTACCACCAGGGCATCTAACATGAAGGATTTTCCAATGGGTTGAACTATGTTACTCTCTCAACCCCCTAAAGGATTCATTGAAGTCCTAACTCCTGGTACAAGGCCTTTGCAGATTTAACCAAGTTAAAATGAAGTCATCAGATGGGCCTTAGTTCAATTTGACTGGTGTCCTTAGAATAGGGGAAATTCTATTTATATAATTATAAATATAATATATATGTGTCTCTGTGTTTATAACACAGAGACAAGCAAATACAGAAGGAAGATGACGTGAAGACACACAGGGACACACAGCAGATAAGCCACAGGAAGGGGAGGGCTGGAGTGGTGCATATGTAAACCAAGGAATGCCAGAGATTGCCAGCAAACCCCAGAAACTAGAAGACGCAAGGAAAAATTCTCTCCCAGAGCTTTCCGAGGAAGCCCAGCCCTGCCAACACCCTGACTTTGACCTTCTCACCTCCATCACTGTGAGAGCCCGGGTGTCTGTTGTTGAAGCCACCCAGTTTATGGTACTTTGTAACGGCACCCCTGGGAAATGCATACACTGCCTGGGGCTCCTTTCAAAACCAAAGTTTCTGGGCAATGTTATCTTACTGATAATCATCCAAATGACAAACAGTGGTGGCTTTGGTTTACTGACAAACATATGAAGGAAAGGAGAGCCTGGAGGGACAAAGCGTAGCACGACAGAGCAGCTCGGAGCTTCGCCTTTGGCGCCTTGGAGGCTGCTCTGTGCCCAGCTTTTTTTTTTGCATCCTGGGGCTCTGTCCTCCACTGCTCTGGACACAGCTGCCTTTTCTATAAGGGTGGGGCTAACACTTACATCACAGGTTGATGGGAGGGTTAAACAAATTAACATACCCTAAATGTCTAGTCTGGCACCTGGCAGATACCCAGTATCTGTTCCTTTGAATTGCACAAGTAGGATTGAATCCAAACTCTGCTATTTACCAATAGTGTTGCCGTGAGCAATTTGCTCAATCTTTCAAAGTCTGGATTTCACCATCTAAGCAAAGAGAAAAGTAATGCCTGATGTTAAAAAAATGGTTTTAAAACAAGGTAAAATTCATGACTCTGAAATAGATAAAAATGAGCACGTTATCATTATGAATGAGTGAACCAGCGAGGTTACAACTGATGCAAAGAAGAATCCAAAGACCAGATGTGTTTATAGTTATGGAATGTTGATTTTCAAAAGGTCGCAATGATCTGGCTTTTGCACTGTGTGGGAGGGTGGATGGAGCTCATTTGCGGGTCCACAATTCAGGGTCACTGTGTGTCCTCTGTTCCCTCAAACTTACAGAGCAGTAAATTAGCCCAAAGGCTAGAATCAGATAATCCAGAGGGTACACTTTCAATAATAGATAGTTTTTTCTTGGAGAAACCTTATAATCTTCTTTGCTTATTTCAGATTTCCTTATAGTCTCATATATTTATATGCGTAGGATTGAGAAGAGATGGATGCATGAAAAAAGGAAGTTGCTGAATCCGGTATAATCCTATTTTTATAAAAACAAACAAACTGTGTGTATGGGTATACACATGCACTCACATGAGTGGGTGTGTATATGTAATGTTGATTAAATATAGACAAATGTCAGGAAGAATACATAAGGATTGCAAACAATGGCTACTTCTGGAGAGCAGATCTGGTGATGGTGATGGTGGAGGGAAACTTTCATGAATTATTTTCTAAACTTCTGTGTTGTTTGAATAAAAACAAATACCTACTCCACTGTATATTGTGAATAAGGAATGTCTGTGTGAGAAAAAAAAAGTGTCCATTGTGCTTCACACAATGGGTAGCATTCAACATATCCCAGGTTTCATCATTGTTCTTACTTTACATTCAACTATCCCAGAGCCCCTAAGCCTATTCCAGGGAAGGAAATTACAAACAAGAACAATGCTATTGCAGCCCAAGGACCTCTCCCTTTGTGGTAGGCTAGTTTTGAAATCCTAGACTTGCATTTTGACTCCCTGGAGATGGGAGGAGACCTCCATCCTCCATCCTAAGATACAGCCTTGGAGTGGCTCCTGTCTGTTTCATTTCCTTAGCCCCCACCAGTAGCCCCACACTCAGGCTCACCCAAGTGTTTAGCTGCCACAAACTCCTTAACCACAGGAGGGAGGCCTGACTGGGGCCAAACTCTAGGGTGAAGGGTTGTCTATGCCCTGTGCCATCCTCTTGCCCAGACTGGAACTAGGAGACACCCATTAGCTCCTCTGGAATCTGGTTACCATCCCCTACCCAGGGAGGGGGTGCTGGTCACAACAGGTGAAGAAACAAAAAAGTTTGTTTTTTTTTGAGACACAGTCTTGCTTTGTCACCCAGGCTGGAGTGCAGTGGTGCGATCTCAGCTCACTGCAATCTCCGCCTCCTGGGTTCAAGGAATTCCCTGCCTCGGCCTCCTCAGAGCTGGGATTACAGGTGCCTGCCACCATGCCTGGCTAACTTTTGTATTTTTAGTAGAGATGGGGTTTCACCATGTTGGCCAGGCTGGTCTTGAACTCCTGACCTCGTGATCCACCCGCCTTGGCCTCCCAAAGTGCTGGGATTACAGGCATGAGCCACCGCGCCCAGCCTGAAATAAAGTTTTTCATCACATAAAGCTAAGGATCTAATTTCAACCTCTGACTCATCCCCCAAAGGGCAGCTTTGGTGCTTCCCAGAGCGCTTGGGATGGAGTCAGGAGACCCAACCCTGGTGCAGGTTTGGCCACTAACTAGCTGCATCTCCATGGACTGTGTCTCAGTTTCCCTATCTGCCTAATGACAGTAAGAGTAAGGTTTATCTCCAATGGCTATCATGAGGCTCAGCCAAGGTGATGTCTGTGAGCTGTGGGGTTCTGTAGAGATTTAGTTTTCATTGATGCAATGAGGTACTTCAGGATGCTCGATATGCTTTAATAGCAAATGTTACATGGCACTTACTGTGATGTGCAAGGCCCTGTCATATCTGATTTGCATATATTTAGTCATTCGATATTCACAGCAGCCCTATGAGGAATACACTATTATACAATCCCCATTTTACAGATGAGAAAATAGAAACAATGAGCACTGAGTAACTTTCCCCAAACCTTCCCACGGCAACAGTCCCACCTGGATAGAACCCTTCCTCAGGGAGCCCTCTCTCAAACCCACAGACTCTGTTGGGTTTTCTTTTCTTTTCATTCTTTTTCTTTTTTGTCTTTTCACTGCAGAATACTTCAACTGTTTGAGAGTAAAAAGAATATTATAATAAATTTTCAGGCATTCCCATTACCTGGCTTTGTTAATTACCAATTCATGGCCATCATCACCCCCCTTCACTCCCTGAATTATTCTACAGCAAATCCCAGACATCATATGTATATATATTTGATTTTCTACTTATTTACTTATTTTTTGAGCTGGCCTCACTCTGTTCCTGGCTGGAATATAGTGGCACCATCATAGCTCACTGCAGCCTCAAACTCCTGGGCTCAAGCGATCCTCCCACCTCAGCCTCCCAAGTAGCTGGGACTATGGACATGTGTCATCATGCCCGGCTACCTTTTTAAATTTTTGTAGAGATGAAATCTTGCCATGTTGCCCAGGCTGGTCTTGAACTCCTGGCCTCAAGCAATTCTCCTACCTTGGCCTCCCAAAGTGCTGGGATTACAGGAGTGAGCCACCACACCCAGGCTTTATTTTCTATATCAATAAGACAAGAGAGTCACCAGAAAACATTTAGCCATAAGATCATTAGGCCACTTAAAATATTTTAACAGTAATTCAGTAATTCCATAATATCATTGACTATTCAGTCGTCATTCATATTTCCCAGATTTTCTTACGCATTAAGAAAAATTGGTTTTATTTGAATTGGGATCCCAAAGAGGTTCCCATATTGTAATTGGTGGATAGGTCCCTTAAGCCTTTTTTAATCTACAGGTTTCTCTCTCAGTTTTCTCCTTGTGTTTTTGTTTGCTTATTTGTTATTATTGTTCTGAAGAAACTGGGTCACTTGCCCTATGGAGTTAACCACAGTGCAGATTTTGCTGAATGCCCCTGTATGGTTTGTTTATATGGTTACAATTCCTCTGTCCTCTAGGTTTATTTTTTGTTTTGTTTTGTTTTTTGTTTTTGTAAAATGGTAGTTATATTTAGAGGGCTGCCCAGATTCAAGCTTTAAAAAAAAAAATCTAATTTTTATAGCAGTTTTAGCTTCACAGCAAAATGGAGCAGAAGGTCCAGCAATTTCCTATATGCCTCCTGCCTCAACACATGCACAGACTTCCCCTTGATCAATATCCCCCACCAGAGTGGTGTTATATACATTTGTTGCAATTGATAACCCTGTACTGACACATCCTTATCACCCAGGGTCCACAGTTTACATTAGGGTTCGCTTTGGGGGTTGTCCATTTTATAGGTTTGGAGGGATGTATAATGACGTGTGTCACTATTACGGTATCATGCAGAGTAGTTTCCCTGTCTTACAGATCCTCTGTGCCCCACCTATTCATACTTCCCTCCCCACTAACTCCTGGAAACCACTGGTCTTTTTGCTGTCTCCATAGTTTTGCCTTTTCTAGAATGTCATATAGTTGGAATCATAAAGTATGTAGCTTTTTAAGATTAGCTTATTTTCTTTCTTTTCTTTCTTCCTCCCTCCCTCCCTCCCTTCCTTCCTTCCTTCCTGACAGAGTCTCTTTCTGTCGCTAGGCTGGAGTACAGTGACACCATCTTGGCTCACTGCAACCTCTGCCTCCCAGGTTCAAGCGATTCTCCTGCCTCAGCCTCCCAAGTAGCTGGGATTAAAGGCATGCGCCACCATACCAGGCTAATTTTTGTATTTTCAGTAGAGATGGGGTTTCCCTATGTTGGCTAGGCTGGTCTCAAACTCCTGACCTCAAGTGACCTGCCACCTGGGTGCTGGTATTACAGGTGTGAGCCACCATGTCTAGCCTAGATTAGCTCCTTTTACTTAATAATATGCATGTAAGTTTCTCCATGTCTTTTCATGCTTGTTATCTTTTTTTTTTTTAAGCATTGAATAACATTTCATTGTCTGGATGTATTAATACCACAGTTTGTCTTTTTACTTACTGCAGGACATTTGGTTATTTCCAGGTTTGGGCAATTATGAGTAAAGCTGCTATAAACATCTGTATGCTGCTATAAACATCTGTATGCAAGTTTCTGTGTGGACATAAGTTTTCAACTCCTTTGGATAAATTTCTCTCCTTTGGAGAGATCATGACTGCTGGATCGTATAGTAAGAATGTATTTAGTTTTTAAAGAAACTGCTAAAGTCTTTGAAAGCAGCCGTACGAGTCTGTATTCCCACCACCAATGTATGGACGTTTCTGCTGCTCCATCCCCTCGCCAGCACTAGGTGCAGTCAGTGTTCTGGTTTGGCTGTTCTAACAGATGTGTGGTGGTACCCCATTGTTGTTTATCTCTGTATTTCCCTGATGACATATGATGTGGAGCATCTTTTCATATGCTTTGTCATCTGTGTATCTTCTTTGCTGAGGTGTCTGTTAAGGTTTTTGTCTATTTTTTAATCAGGTTTCTTTTTCTTTTCTTTTCTTTCTTTTTTTTTTTTTTTTGAGACGAAGTTTCACTCTTGTTGCCCAGGCTTGGAGTGCAATGCAATGGTGCAATATTTCTTCTCTGATTCATGTGTTATTTAGAAGTGTATTGTCTAATCTCCAAGAACTCTGGAATTTTCCAGCTATTTTTCTGTTATTCACTTCTAGTTTAATTCTATTATGTAATCGCAGACATCGTGTGATTTCTATTCATTTAAATTTGTTAAGGTGAGCTTTATGTCCCAGAATGCCATCTTGGTGAACTTCCTATTTTTCCTTTTGAGACAGAGTCTCAGTCTGTCACCCAGGCTGGAGTGCAGTGGCATGATCTTGGCTCACTGCAACCTCTGCCTCCTGGGTTCAAGTGCTTCTCCTGCATCAAGTCCCCGAGTAGCTGGGACTACAGGCATATGCCACAATGCCAGGCTAATTTGTATATTTATAGTAGAGATGGGGTTTTGCCATGCTGGCCTGGCTGGTCGCAAACTCCTGACCTTAAGTGATCTTTCCATGTGACCTTGAGAAGAATGTCTATTCTGCTGTTGTTGGACGAAGTAGTCGACAGACATCCATTATATCCAGTTGATTGATTGTGTCGTTGACTTCAGCTATATTCTTACTTATATTCTGCCTCCTGGATCTGTCCACTTTTGATAAAAGGATATTGAAATTTCCAGCCAAAATAGTGGATTCATCTACTTCTCCTTGCAGTTCTATTGCTTTTTGCCTCATCTATTTTGATGCTCCCCTAGGAGCATAAATTAAGGATTGTTATTTCTTCTGGAAGAATTGATCTCTTTAATATTATATAATGCCCCTCTTTATCCCTGACAACTTTCCTTCCTCTGAAGTCTACTCCATCCAAAACTAGTACATCTATCCTTGCTCTCCTAATTAGGGTTACTGTGCTGTGTCTTTCTCTGTACAGTTACTTTAAATCTATATGGATCCTTATATTTAAAGTTTGTTTCTTGTAGACAACAGGTAATCAAGTCTTGTTTTTCAACCCACTTTGACAATCTCTGTCCTATAGTGGGTGCATTTAGGCTAGGCATAATGGCTTACACCTATAATCTCAGCACTTTGAGAGGTTAAGACAGGAGGAACGCTTGCATCCAGAAGTTCAAGACCAGCCTGGGGACCACAGTGAGACCCCATCTCTATGAAAAATAAAAAGTTAGCCAGGCATAATGGTGCACACCTGTAGTCCCAGGTATTCTGGAGGCAGAAGTGGGAGAATTGCTTAAGCTTTGGAGGTGGAGGCTGCAGTCAGCCATGATTGTCCCACTACACTCTAGCCTGGGTGACAGAGTGAGACCCTGTCTCAAAATAATAATATAATAGTTATTTTTAAAATGGGTACATTTAGGCCATTGATATTCCAAGTGATTACTCATGTAGTTGAATTAATATTACCATATTTATTGTTGTTTTCTATTAGTTGCCCTCATTCTTCGTTCCTATTTTGTCTTCTACTCTTTTTCTTCCTTTTGTGTTTTAATTGAACATTTTATTATTTCATTTCCTCTTCTTTCTAAGCATATCAGTTTTATTTTTTCACTTTTTGAGAAGTTGCCCTAGAGTTTGCAATATACATTTACAACTAATCCAAGCCCACTTTAAATAACACTGTACCAGCTGGGTGCAGTGGCTTATGTCTGTCATCCCAGTGCTTTAGGAGGCCGAGGTGGGAGAATCACTTGAACCCAGGAGTGAGCCATGATGGCATCACTGCACTACAGCCTGAGTGACCAGAGTGTGACCCCATTTCAAACAAAACAAAAAATCCAGCACATACACACACACACACACACACACACACACACACACACCAAACAGTACTATATCACTTATGGGTAGTATGAGTAACCTAAGATAAAATAATTTTAATTCCTCCCTTCCATCCCTGGTATTATTGCCATCATTCATTTCACTTATACATCAGCATATACAATTTAATACATTGCTGCTATCATTATCTTGAACAGACTGATATCTATCAGGTCAATTAAGACTAAGAAATAAGGCCAGACGCAGTGGCTCATGACTATAATTCCAGCACTTTGGGAGGCTGAGGCGGGTGGATCACTTGAGGTCAGGAGTTCAAGACCAGCCTGGCCAACATGGCAAAACCCCATCTCTAATAAAAATACAAAAATTAGCCAGGCACCGTGGTATGCCACTGTAATCCCACCTACTCAGGAGGCTGAGGTGGGAGAATTGCTTGAACCTGGGAGGCGGAGGCTGCAGTGAGCAGAGATCGCACCACTACACTCCAGCCTGGACAACAAGGCAAGACTCCATTTCCAAAAAAAGGTGGGGGAATAAGAAGAACAAAGGTTTTGGTTTTTTTTACTTTCATTTGTTCCTTCTCTGATGCTCTTCCTTTCTTTATGTTAATCCCAGTTTTTGATTTGTATAATTTTTCTTCTTTCTAAATAACTTCTTTTGAAGTTTCTTGCAAGGCAGTTGGATTGGAAAAAAATTGTCTCAATTTTTGTTTTTCTGAGAAAGTCTTTACTTCTCCTTCTTGTTTGAAGGATAATTTTGCAGGGAACAGAATTCTAGGTTGGTGGTTGTTTTCTCTCAACACCTTAAGTATTTTAGTTCATTCACTTGGTTGCTTTGTTTCTGAAGTCAGATAGAATTCTTACCTTTGCTCTTCTGTAGATAAGATGTTTCTTCCCACAGCCTTCTTTCAAGATGTTTTTCCTTATCTTTGATTTCTATAGTTTGAATATAACATGCCTGGGTGTATTTTTTGGGCATTCATCCTGCTTTGTGTTCTCTGAGCTTCTGGAATCTGTGGTTTTGTATCTGATCTTAATTTGAGGGAAATTCTCATTATTCTTTCAAATATTTCTTCTTTCCTTTCTCTCATTCTTCTCCTTTCCTGATTCCCATTTACACCATTTGTAGTTGTCCCGCAATTCTTGGATAGTCTGTTCTATTTATTTCAGTCTTTTCTCTGTTTTCTTTTCAGTTTTGAAGGTTTCTATTGAAATGTGCCCAAGCTCAGAGATTATTTCCTTAGCCATGTCCAGTCTACTAATAAGCTCATTGAAGGCATTCTTCTTTTCTGTTACAGTGTTTTTTATCTCTAGCATTTCTTTTTAGTTTTTAGAATTTCCATCTCTCTGCTTACATTACCTATCTCTTTTTGCATGCTGCTTACTTTATCCATTAGAGCCCTTAGCATACTAGTCATAGCTGTTTTACATTCTGGGTCTGATCATTTCAACATCCCTGTCATACCTGAATCTGGTCCAAATGCTTCCTCTGTCTGTTTGGATTTTGTTGTTTTGCCTTTTAGTATGCCTTGTAACTTTTTCTTCAAAGCCAGGCATGGTGTCCTGGGGAAAAGAAGCTGTTGTAAATGGGCCTTTAGTGATGTGGTCGTAAGGCATTGGGGGAGGAGAAGTGTGGTCGTAAGGAATTGGGGGAGAAGTGTTCCCCAGTCCTATGATTTGGTCTCAATCTCTTAGGAAGCCTGTGCCTCTGGACTGTGAACTCTACACCTGCTTCTCATCACCCCCTCCTCTCCTGAAGATTTGAGTGGGATCCAGTTGGGTATTTCCCTTCCTGCAGGTCAGTTAGGCACTGATAAAGCCCCAGTAGTTTAGGCATTGGTAAAAAAGTTTCTCTTAAGGGCAGACCTTGTTAAGAAGAACAGAATGTTTTGGTGTATTCCAAAATGGCCCTTTTCTCCTCCCTGTGCTGTAGACAAGAGAGGATTTTTCTCCAATATTTAATGTGAGCAACAGGTCAAGCTCTTGGGGGTAAAACTCACAAACATGTAGTACTCTCCCAACCCCATGACTAGGTCTTCTGTAGGGAGAAAACCCTGCAAGAGCTGAGGCAAGGGTCTGAAGCCTCAGCATGTTCTCATATAAACATAGAATTAGAAATGAATTAGAAATACAGTTACATAATTGTTCCTATATATAATCGTATATAATCACATAGCTATTCATATGTAATCACAGATACATATATGTATATAATTATATAGTCTTTAATCTTACTAATAAGTCTCAGGTCAAGACGTATGGGACTAAAGTGGCATTGGAAAAGAGGTGACCCTAAGGCAAGATGCTGTAAACCCTCTGTCACCCGCATAAGGGCTGCTGGAGGATGCCTTAGCTGTGCAACAGTGCCAGCGCTGTGAACAGTGCCACCCGCTGTTTAGCCAGCGAGGGAAGATGTCCAAGATGACCAAGACGTCTCCTTGCCTGGAGGAGTTAGGAGAAAACTCCACTCTTCCAGGCTCTTGTGGTGGGCCTGACGGCTGTCAGGGAGGCCACAAACATCCGGGGACTTGATTGTCTCTCTGTGGTGCTGTGCTTCAGCGGTCACGTTCCGTGGCTACTTTCAAGTTCTGCTTCTGCACCTGGTTCCTCTTTTTCTTAGAAGATAAGAATTAATAATAGTAACATAAATCTTAGTGACCTTGTTAATTCTTGACAAGTATGAAAAAAGTGCTGACGCCTTAGGTTTTCCCCTCGCCTTGGCTTCTTCAAAGTCTTGAGCCCCCTGTCTCCAAGACACGTGATTTACCTGACCCTATCACTGACCACCATGACCTCATCCTACCTGCCTTTCCCCCGCTTTGTACCCAGTAAAAGTCAGAGTGTCCAGGCACTCGGGGTACTGCTGGTCTCCACACTTTTCTTCTTGCCTTCCCTTTCTTCCTTCCTTCCCCCCTTCCTCCCTTCCTTCCTTCCTTCCTGCCTTCCTCCCTTTCTTCCTCCCTCCCTTCCTTCCTCCATCCCTTCCTTCCTTCCTCTCTTCCTCCCTTCTCCCTTCCTTCCTCCCTTCCTCCCTTCCTTCCTTCCTTCCTTCCTTCCTTCCTTCCTTCCTTCCTTCCTTCCTGACAGAGTCTGGCTCTATCACCCAGGCTGGAGTGTAGTGGCATGATCTCAGCTCACTGCAACCTCTACCTCCCAGCCTTAAGCAATCCTCCCACCTCAGTCTCAGGAGTAGCCAGGACCACTGGCATGTGCCATCATGCATGGGTAATTTTTGTATCTTTTGTAGAGACAGAGTTTTGCCATGTTGCCTGGGCTGGTCTCAAACTCCTGGGCTCAAGTGATCTGCCTGCCCTGGCCTCCCAAAGTGCTGGGATTACAGGCGTGAGCCAGTGTGCCCAGCCCAGCCTTTTACCTTTTGTTAGGATAGCATGGCGGCTTCCACGCTGCTTCTTTGCTGGGTTGGAAACTTGAAGTCCTCTTCTGGTTGCTGCTGCTGCTGCTGCTTTTCTTTTTTTTAAAGCAGGAACACTTCATAGGTGCTGCCCTTTTCCTCCATCCAGCCCCCACCCCAAATATTAGTCTTTCTTCTTCCTAGTATCTAGGATGCCGCCTGGAAAGAATGTGTGCTGGGACTAGGAACACCTGGGGTCTATCTGATGGGCAAGGCTAAAAAGGAAGTGGCTCAAGACGGCAACTGGAGAACTCAGTCTTTACCTGGACCTGCTATTTAGTGAGGAAGTCATCACTTCCTAGTACTATGAATCATAACCATGACTTCTGGAGTGTTTACAACATGCCAGCCACTGTTGTAATTGCTTTTAAATAAAAACTAATTTATTCTTCTCAACAACCCCACGTGGTTGGTACTGATATTACCACCATTTAGAAATGAGGAACCAAGCCCAGAGAAATGAAATCACTTGTCTAAAATGTCACCACTGTGCTTGCCAGAGAGAGCAGTCCTATCTTGGGGAGTCCTTGACTTAGGGCCTCTCTGGGCTTCTCATCAACACACTTTGATGCGCTGCATTCTCACCCTGATTGACCTCTTGTGGTCTCAAAATAGTGCATCAGTTGCAAATTCCTCTTTTATCTTGGAGGGGGTTTGCCTGCCAGGGCAGCCACTCACATCCAGACTTCTTGTCTCAAGGTCCCCAATAGACATAAGAATTATGCCTTCTCATCAGGCAGTATTTTCCAAGCTAGATTCAGGCAAAATGAGCCAATCTGCCTAGAGCTCTTTGGCCTTCTAGAAATGACAGCTGCTTACCTTTCTTTCAGTGGTGGAGGACCACAGTAATGCTTTCCTGTAAAGGCAATCTGTTAGGTACCGTTTAGTTTGACCACTTTGCAAAATAACTGCTTCCCTCCACCACCACCCACACTCCTAAAAAAACAAAACAAAACAAAACACAGTTCCCCTCCCACAGGTTTTAGAGTTGGAGCTGTTCCTAACTAGCCCTGGGGAATGGGGGTAATGATCTTTGTACCTTCCAGGGATGTCACTTGTTTAAGATTCTTCCTCGGAAAACGGGAACTAGTAATAAATTATGTAAAGACTTTAGGAATTAAACCTTAAAGTTTTATCAGGAGCCAAACTTCTCTGCTCCCAAATCATGGAACAGGAGTCTGGGGTGGGGCGTGGAGAGTGGCACCAGAAGCTGTGAGCAGGACCAGTGACCCAATTTGCCTAGGGCCTAGGACAAATGAAAAATGTGGGACCCCTTATTAAAAAATGATCAAGAAGCAATTCCTGCTTCAGGGCAGGAAGTGGAGGTTGTGGGGGCAAATTATGAAAAGGTCCATTTATTAACTTAGTTATTAGTCACAAAAACCATGGAAAGTAAAGCCCCTAACATCTTCTTGGCCCATTCAGATGCAGAGAAGGTAGGGTGAGAAAGCATTGTCCAGGGTTGGCTTAAAGAAGGCTGAGGAACGGTGCCTTAGCTTTTTATGTTCACTTTTTTAAAAGAACAGCAATGCAAGGAGAAACATTTGGGAGATGGAAATGGGAAATGGCAGATGCAGATGATTTTGTTCTAAGGAAGGATTTTGCTCCTCAATTTCTTTAGGAGAGCCTGCACAGCAGAATGGAAGCTTCTGGCGGCCGGTCTTGCACTTCTCCTGCAGAGGAGGCATGGATCACCATGAAGACAGGTCATAAACTAAAGCTGGGGGCAGAAACGTCTGGGTTGTGCACCGGGCAGTTGTCTCCAGCTACCTCTGCAGGACCTCAGAGCACTTCCCCAGATCACCAAGGGGCAGGAGTCCACAGTGCACACCTCCATGGCCCCGTTCACATGTTGGTCTGCCAGGGAGTGGCGCTCCAAGCCGCCTTTCAGGTGGGCTACAATGGGGGTTGTATGGTGTGACTCAGCATTTTTCTACTCTGCATTTTATAGATGGCTCTGGCATTCTATCAAATAATGGCTTTTCCACAGGCGGTCCTGGCACCCCCACCCTGGTGTATCGGCTCAACTTCCTGCTGTGGCTGGGTGTAGGCTGCTGAGAGAAGGAACGAGCATGTCATTCTGCGTTCTTTTCTGTTTTCTGCTAATCCATGAAGGACTCCAGTGAATCCCCACGAGCAGCTGAGACCAACTTAGAACAAAATCCCTCCACTCCAGAGAGAGAAACTAGGTCTTCCTGGAAAATTACTTAATACAGTTTTAATGCTCATTGAATCCTTAAATCTAGCTAATTTTTTAGAACCTTCCATTTACAAGGTTACATTTACAATCTTCTCTCGGTGCCTCGATTTTCTCATCTGTAAGATGGGCTGTAATATAATGGGTTATTGAAAGAATTATATGAGTTAATATAAGAAAAGTCCTGTCAAGTAATAAATTTATTATTAAATGAGAAATGTGATAAATAAATAAACATGTCAACGATTGTTTTTTCCTTTTTTTCTTTCTCTTTTCTTTTTTTTTTAGAGATGGAGTCTCGCTCTGTTGCTCAGGCTGGAGTGCAGTGGCGTGGTCTTGGCTCACTGAAACCTCCACCTCCCGGGTTCAAGTGATTCCCCTGCCTCAGCCTCCTGAGTAGCTGGCACTACAGGTGCATGCCACCACTCCTGCCCATTTTTTTTTTTTTTTTTGTATTTTTAGTTGAGACAGGGTTTTGCCATGTTGGCAAGGCAGGTCTCGAACTCCTGATCTGAGGTGATCCAACAGCCTTGGCCTCCGAAAGTGCTAGATTACAGGTGTGAGCCATCGCACCTGGCCTTTTTTTCTTTTTTCTTTTTTAAAATGAAGTGGGGTCTTGCTACGTTTCCCAGGCTGGTCTCGAACTCCCAGGCTCAAGTGATCCTCCCTCCTCGGCCTCGGAGGAATTACTGGGATTACAGGTGTGAGCCACTACACCTGGCCTACAATTACTGTGAAATCAAAAAGCTTACCTGTAATACTGGTTTGGTAGGAGCACCTGGGTAATGTTTTGGCCTGTGGATGAAATGTTGAATATTACTATCTAAAAGCAGGTTCCTGACTGACTCAAAAGTCACCATCCCTTGTGTCCAGATGAGCAGATTCTTTCCTGTCTTCAAAGAAAAATGAGAAGAAAAGAATTGATTTCTTCTGCAGTGTTGGACACTTTCCAGAACTTTATGGCTATGCTTTAAATTGATGAACGGCTGAATGCTGATGGAGACCCTGCCAGGCTGGAACTGCTGGGATGTTAAAATAAAATGATAGAAAATGAAGACAATTCAGGTTGAGTTTCCACAGGGCCATTTGATCCGACCAGAATCCTTTCCAGAGCAAACGAGGCCAGAGAGAGCCAACACCTGTAACAACATTGCTGGTGTCCCTGCCCGAAGGGTGGCCACTGGAGACAGAAGGGAAATAAATAGTTCACGAGGCAGACAAAGGAAAGACACAGGCCTGGGGACCCAGCCGCCTCATGCCACCTTTGAAATGACAATGAGGATTTTAAAAACCTACTGTAATTTAAAACAGGAAAAGAAGAGTCTCCCTACCTGTAAGGTGATGCTCCCGGCAGGGGCCAGTCTCCGGGACTCATCTGTGTTGCAGCTGGGCCACCCTCTAGGGCCTTGGGCCTGATCTCACTCTGAACGCCACCCTCCAGGTAGCTGCGCCAGACAGAAGCAAGCTCCAAACAGAGAGAGGTGAACTCTTCTTCATTACACTAGACACTGAAAATCTGACACTTTATCCACAGCAAGTAAACAATTTAAAAAGGTTATTTTAAATAACAAAATAAAATAAAAAATAATACACTTTGGGAGGCTGAGGCAGGCAAATCACATGAGGTCAGGAGTTTGAGACCAGCGTGGCCAACATGGTGAAACCCCATCTCTATGAAAATACAAAAAAAAGTAGCTGGGTGTGCTGACGCATGCCTGTAATCCCAGCTCTTGGGAGGCTGAGGCAGGAGATTCGCTTGAACCTGGGAGGCGGAGGTTGCAGTGAGCCGAGATCATGCCACTGCACTCCAGCCTGGGCAACAGAGCGAGACTCTGTCTCAAAATATAATGATAATAATAAAAATAATACATGTTGGAAGAAGTTTGGAAAATATGGAAAAGTGGAAAAAAAGGAGAAATTCTTCATGTCTCACTACCTATAGCCAACACTTGTTAAACGTTTGGTATGCTTTCTTCCAGATTAAAAAAAATCCCAGAGAGATATGCTTTAAAAAATAGTTGTGACTGTATCTTATTTAATATTATTTTATAATCACTCTATATGGTATGATGAAATTTTATAGATATAGTTGAATGGCTGTGGAATTCTATCAAATAAATTATTAGTTAATTAATACTCTTTTCATAAAAGGATATTTTGATGCTTTTATTTTTTACTAGTATAAATAATGCTACAATGAGCACTTCTTTTTTTTTTTTTTTTGAGACAGAGTCTCACTCTGTTGCTAAGCTGGAGTGCAGTGGTGTGATCTTGGCTCACCGCAACCTCCGCCTCCTGGGTTCAAGCATTTCTCCTGCCTCCGCCTCCTGAGTAGCTGGGATTACAGGCACTCACCACCAGGCCCAGCTAATTTTTTGTATTTTTAGTAGAGACAGGGTTTCACTATGTTGTCCAGACTGGTCTAGAATTTCTGACCTTGTGATCCACCCTTCTCAGCCTCCCAAAGTGCTGGAATTACAGGTGTGAGCCCCCGCGCCTGCCCACCGTATGAGGTTTCTAATATTTTCACAACACTTGTTATTCTCCTTTTCAATTTCTTAAATATCCATCACAGTGGGTGTGAAGTGGTATCTCATTGTGGTTTTTATTTTCATGTTCCTAGTAACTAGTATGTTTAACATCTTCTCATGTGCTTATTGGATGTTTGTGTATTTATCTTCTTTGAAGAAATGTTTATTCAAATTCTTTATACAGTTTAAAATTGTGTTATTTTTCTTTTTATTGTTACGTTACAAGAGTTCTTTTTAGATTCTGGATAAAAATCCCTTATCAGAAATATGGAGTAAATGCAAACATTTTCTCCCATTCTGTGGGTTATCTTCTTGCTTTCTTCATGGCGTCGTTTGATGCACATAAGTTTTACATTTTCGCTGGGCACGGTGGCTCACGCCTGTAATCCCAACACTTTGGGAGGCTGAGGCAGGCGGATCACGAGGTCAGGAGATCGAGACCGTCCTGGCCAACATGGTGAAACCCCGTCTCTACTAAAAAATACAAAAATTAGCTGGGCGTGGTGGTGCACGCCTGTAGCCCCAGCTACTTGGGAGGCTGGGGCAGGAGAACTGCTTGAACCCAGGAGGCAGAGGTTGCAGTGAGCTGAGATTGCGCCATTGCACTCCAGCCTGGCGCCTGGCAACAGAGCAAGACTCTGTCTCAAAAAAAAAAAAAAAAAAAAGTTTTACATCTCGATGAGGTCTGATTTATCTATTATTTTTTCTTTAGTCGCTTGAGATTTTGGTCTCCTATCTAAAAATCTATCGTCTAGACCATGGTCACAAAGAGCTACACCTTCACTTTCTTCTAAAAGTTTGATAGTTTTCGTTTTTATATTTAGACCTGAGTCTGCGTCACATGGAAACATCTAGGATTGTTTTCTAGAAGAGACTTTGCTGACTTAAATGGTATGAACATTTTGATATAGTCAAATTGCTTTCCAAAGTGGTGCACCAATTTGCATGCTTATTAGCAAATGAGAGAGCCCATTTCATTGTATACCATAAAGCTTTTTAAAGGTTCCTATTAATCTTGTTTGACTAGATATGACCAGATTCTTTCTACAGATCCCCCAATTTGACTTTCATTCTTTTCTGACCAAAGTTTCTAAGTTTCAGCGATGAGTAGATATCTTTTGTGTCATCATAACTGCTGTCATTGACTAAAACGGAGATAGCCATAAAATGATTTAACTCATTGTTCATCTACTGAGCATCTGTAGGGGGCGGGGGAAGGGTGGAGGGGAGGAAAAGAGGGGACGGGCTGTGAAGATGAATGAGGCACAACCCCTAGTACAGGGAAAGCTTAACATTTGTACGGAGCACTTTCACAGCTGTGAGCCTGGGGGAGCTTCTCAAACAGCCCTGGTGTTACGTAGACAAGATATCATCCCATGACCGGGCGCGGTGGCTCATGCCTGTAATCCCAGCACTTTGGGAGGCCGAGGCGGGCGGATCACGAGGTCAAGATCAAGACCATCGTGGCCAACATGGTGAAACCCCGTCTCTACTAAAAATACAAAAATTAGCCGGGCGTGGTTGCACGCGCCTGTGGTCCCAGCTACTTGGGAGGCTGAGGCGGAAGAATCGCTTGAACCCAGGAGGTGGAGGTTGCAGTGAGCCGAGATTGCACCACTGCACTCCAGCCTGGCGACAGAGCAAGACTCTGTCTCAGAAAAAAAAAAAAAAAAAAAAAAAAAGTCATCCCTGCTGTAATGGTGAAGAAATTGACTCAGAGGTCACATGAATTGTGCAAGGTCACACGGCTAATGAGGGAAAGGAGACAGTCGTCCAGCCAGTATTTACTGATGAGCCTGTGTGTGTCATGCATGCATCTAGAGACACAGTGATGAAAAAGGAGCCTCCATTCTGGTTGAGAGGAGACAGGCACAAACAGTCAAGAAATAGGTCAGGAAGAATTGCATGAGGTGGGTGGAGGGATACAGTCTTACCTGGTATATTAGTTAGGGTTCTCCAGAGAAACAGAACTAATAGTGCATGTATAGATAGAGAAAGATGTAAAGAATTGGCTCATACAATTAAAGAGGCTGAGAAGTCCCACAAAGCCAGCAAGCTGGAGGCAGCTGGTGTAGTTCCAATCTGAGTCTGAAGACCTGAGAACTAGGAGAGCCAATGGTGTAAGTTGGAGTCCAAAAGCCGGAAGGCTTACGAGTCAGGGAGCAGATGTTTCTGCTGGAGTCTGAAAGTAGAGAAAGACTGGTGTCTCAGCTCAAGGAAGTCAGGCAGAAGAAAATTCTATATTTCTTAAGGGACAGTCAACCTTTTTGTTCTATGCAGGCCTTCAACTGACTGGATGAAAGCCACTCACTCACATTAGGAAGAGCAATCTGTTTTACTCAGTCTATCAATTCAAATTGTAATCTCATCCAAAAACCCTCCCAGACACACCCAGAAAATGTTTGACCAAATATCTGGGCACCCCATGGCCCAGTCAAATTGACATACACAATTAATCATCACACCTAGGACTGGTGAAGGCTTCACTGAAATAGTGACATTTGAACTAAGAAATATGAATATGTGGGGAAGAGCTTTCTATGTAGAGGGAGTAACAAATTCTGAGATGAGAACAAACCTGAGTATTTTAGGAATAGCAAAAAGACCAGTGTGTTTGGAAGAAAATAGCAAGGAGAGGATTAGTACAGGAGGAAGTTGGCAGGCCTTGATTGCATGAGGTTTGTAGACCACGACTGGAAGTTTGCACTTCAGCCAGGTACGGTGGCTCATGTCTGTATTCCCAGCACTTTGGGAGGCCAAGGCGGGTGGACCACTTGAGGTCAGGAGTTTGCTACAAGCCTGATCAACATGGTGAAACCCCGTCTCTACTAAAAATACAAAATTAGCTGGGTGTGGTGGCATGCGCCTGTAATCCCAGCTACTAAGGAGGCTGAGGCAGGAGAATCGCTTGAACAGGGGAGGTGGAGGTTGCAGTGAGCCAAGATTGTGCCACTACACTCCAGCCTGGGTGACAAGAGTGAGACTGTCTAAAAAAAAAAAAAAAAGAGAAAGAAAGAAAGAAAAGAAGCTTGCACTTCATCCTAAGTAAAGTGGAATAGCTTTGGAGGAATATCAGAAAGAGCAAGGTGGTAAAATGAAAAGAGCACATTATGTGTAGACAGGGAGACCCGTTACAAGGTCAAGATCATGGTAGCTTGAAGTAGGGTGGTGGTTCTAAAGGTGATAATGGTCAGAGGCTGGGCATATTTTGGAAGCAGAACTTGTAGAATTTGTCAGTGAATTGAATGTGGGATGTGAGATTTATGGCGAATCAGATTATTACTCCAAGATTTTGGTTTGAGCAACCAGATGGATGTTGGTGCTACATTTATCAAGATGGAGACTTTTTGCTAGGGCTTTGGGATGAGAAATGTAGTTTTGGAGAAAATCAGAAGTTGTCTTTTGGCCTTGTTAATTTTGGGCTTGTCACCTCTGACTAGAACACAAGCCCTCTGTCTTAGTCTGCTAGGGCTGCTGTAACAAAATACTGTAGGCTGGGTGGCTTATAACCAACGGAAATGTAGCATGGTTCTGGAGGCTGTGAAGTCCAACATCCAGGCACTAGCAGATTATGTGTCTGGAGAGGATCCACTTCCTCATAGACAGGCTTCTTTTTACCCTAACCTCACATGGTAGAAAGGATGAGGGAGCTTTCTCAGGCTTCTTTTATAGGAGCAGGAATTCCGCTCATGAGGGCTCCACCCCTCAAGACCTAAGTGCCCAGCAGAGGCCCCACCTGCTAACACCATCAATTTGGGAGTTAAGATTTCAACATATGAATTGGGGGAGGGGGTCATAATCGTTCAACCCATTGCATATTCTGGCCAGAACAGGTGTTTATCCTACAAAAATACACTATGTATCCATTCAGAATCTGTTCATTGAGCCCTCACTGTGTGCAGAGTTCCATCTTAGATGCCGAGAAAACAGCACAGAACACATCAGGGGCATTATTGCCAATGGTGCCAGACAGAACCAGCTATGTGCTGGGCATTGTGTAGAATACCAAATGAGTCAGACACATTCCCTGTGCTCCAAATTGCTTTCAACTTAATTGGACAGTTTAGGCAGAGAGACAAATAACAATTGATAGCCATGAATTAGTTCACAATACAGTTATTGAATACACGCTATATTCCAGGCACTATGCTAAACATGCTACGTGCTGAGAATATAAAGATGAGTTAGAACGAATTCCTGTCTCCCAGAAGCTCACCTTCACGTGGAGGGGAGATCTGGGCAAGCCTATGATCTCAGTTCTGTGTGAGGCAGAACAGTATGGAAACACATATGAGGCTTAGCCGAGGCATTGTCTGGCATTAGGCAAGACACCAGAAGGTGTGACACCTCAGCTATATCTTGCAGGATGTGGCAGACCGGAAGAAGACTGATGGCATTCCTGGCTAAGGGGACAACTGCGAACAGGACATTTAGGGGTTTGGGGATGGGGGAGCTGAGCTGAGGGGCTCAGGATTTATCCTGAAAGTGACAGGGCACTGCTGCAGAGTTCTCAGCACTGGGTGGGCTCTATGAATGGGTGGGCTTGCGTTTTATAGTTTCATATATGTGGATAACTGCGGTGGAGGAGGAGGTGTTGGGGGATGAGAGGTGGCAATGCCAGCCAGGAGGATGTGCCCAAGGATGACAGCTAAGAGAGAAAGATGGGAGCCTGAGCTGAGTGACTAGTGAGCTTCAGTGGGGCAAGTGAGGACTCTACGATCCTGCGGACCTCCTCTGCTGAGGGAGGGTCAGAAGACTGAAAGGGGAATTGGAAGAATCTGGACCTAAAGTAGATCAAGAAGTTGTCAGAGGAGGTTTAAGGAGGGGTGTGGTCCACGACAATAACCAATAGGCACTCCCCTCATTAGTCAACAATCCCAAAGTCATTGAATCCTCCCAGCTGTGTTGTGGGCTAGGCACACGCCTGGTTTCAAAGGCAAGGAAATGAAGGGTCGGAGGTTGAGTAATGTGCCTAAGGTCACAATGCGCAGTTGTGTGGGTTTTCAGGCCCTCACTTTGTGTTACTCCCTTTTGTCTGGCATCTCCCCTGGTGGTGTGGGTTAGAATGGAGGCAATGCCACCCTGCGGGCCAGAGTCCTGGCCTCCCTACAGCCCAGGGGCCCCTCCCTGCACAAGCAGAGCGCCGCCCTATCCAAGGCTTATTCTCCTGCATTCCCTGAATCCCCTCATCTCTGAGATCAGAAAGGCTTGGAGGTAGATGTCGGAGGAGGCCGTGAGTTAGGGAAACGCACAGAGGAGCAGTTAAAGGGGCAAGGTGCCGAGCCTGCCTTTAATGGTTTGCAGCTGCAGCAAGCAAGCACCAGCTTCCCTCGCAGGCTCTGTCCTGCTGCGGGGGCTGCCTGTCTGTATTTCGCATCCCGACCAATTAGTTCCCCATGTGTGCTGCAGGCGTGAAAAAATAGAAAGTGAATAATCCTTCATTCGCCTCTGCATGGCGAGCAGCTTTGATCCTCTTGGTGAGGTGGCCCTGTTCCATCGTCAAGTTCATCTCTTCTCAGCTTCCTTCCCCCATCCCCTCCCCCAGTCTCCTTGTCTCAAAATGACATTAACCTCCACTCAGAGACCTGTGAAATGACCACAATTCATCTTCGGACCCTTCTGATCAAAGCTGGGTCGGATTTTTTTCTCCCTCTCTCTTTAAAACTTCTGCTGCACAGCCCCTCCTTTCTAACATTGGTTTGCTGCCAATGTTTCCAGGCTGAAATCAAAAGGAATAGTCTATTAATATCAGGCTCCTGTACAAGGCCACCATTGTTTGCTTCACTTCAGAGTACCTATGGTCTTCTGGTGAGAGAGAGAGAGAGAGCGATCAGGAGCCCGTGTGCGGAGCCCGCCTGTGTGTGTATGTGTGCGTGCGCGCGTGCACGTGTGTGTGCTCGCACACGTGTGTGCATGTGTGTAGATAAACAATTTCAAAATGAGTGCAAATAGGAGTCGATCCTGGTTCATTTCAAATGTGTACTAAATCTCAGTGACTCTGGCTACAGATTAAAATACTGATCACATGTTTTGTTTTGGAAGCATCAGGGTCTTAGAGGCATATTTGGTTAGAAGACTTATCTTTTTTTTTTTTTTGAAACAGTCTCCGCCCAGCCTGGAATGCAATGGCACAATCTCTGCTCACTGTAACCTCTGCCTTCTGGTTTCAAACGATTCTCCTGCCTCAGCCTACCGAGTAGCTGGGATTACAGGTGCCCGCCCGCCACCATATCCAGCTAATTTTTGGTTAGCTGGAGACGAGGTTTCACCATGTTGGCCAGGCTGGTCTCGAACTCCTCACCCCGTGATCCACCCACCTTGGCCTCCCAAAGTTCTGGGATTACAAGTGTGAGGCACCAAGCCTAGCCTAGAAGACCTTTTTTTTTCATAATTGCATTTTAGGTTTTGGGGTACATGTGAAGAACACAAAATCAAACACCGCATGTTCTCACTCATAGGCAGGTGTTGAACAATGAGAGTACATAGACACAGAGAGGGGAGCATCACACACTGGGGTCTGTGGGTAGGGGTACTAAGGAGGGACAACGGTGGGTAGGGAGGTTGGGGAGGGATAACATGGGGAGAAATGCCAGATACAGGTGACAGGGGATGGAGACAGCAAACCACATTGCCATGTATGTACCTATGCAACAATCCTGCATGATCTGCACATGCACCCCAGAACCGAAAGTACAATTTTATGTGTGTGTGTATATATATATATATATATATATATATATATATACAGACACAAATATATAAATAAATATAAAAATATATATAAATATATATATACTCTCTCTATATATATATAAAGAGCAGACTGCAAAGGGGGTGGGAGATGAGGATAAGAAAACCACGTGGACAATGCATGGTTTGGACGAGACACAGTGAGACCGGAAACCTAAGCCACAGCTGTGAAGAGGCTCCTTTATGAAGATAAATTAAAGTAGGAGGAAGAAAGTTTCTACCAGGAAGAAAGGTGAACGGGAACACTGACAAAGCAGGGGGTGAGGAAGGCAGCAAGTTATATCGTGATTGTGCTGCCCACATGGCACCTGGGGTCTCCAGCAAAGGGCATCCAGGAGGCAGCTGGGCTGTGGGTCTCCCCAGGCATGCAGGGTGCAGGGCAGCTGAAGCTGCAGGGTGAAAGCCTGGCTAAAAATGCTTACAAACCTTCACTAAGTGGGACTCTAAGAGGCTCTAAAGAGGCACAAGATCCAGAGGCCTCTTTCCAGTCTTCACAATCCAGGTGGGGCCCAGTGGTATCTACTGACACAAGGTGGCCAACACTAGCCCCAACAGTGAAGTTTCCACTTTCCACATGGCAGAAGAGCTCCTCTCACACCAGCCAGCCCTCCACTTAGCTCAGGCTGCTACCACAAACACCACAGGCAGGTGGCTTCGACAACAAACATTTATTATTTATTTATTTAGTTTGAGACGGAATCTCATTCTGTGGCCCAAGCTGCAGTGCAGTGGTGCGATCTCAGCTCACTGCAACCTCTGCCTCCTGAGTTCAAGCAATTCTCCTGTCTCAGCCTCCTGAGTAGCTAGAGCTACAGGTGTGTGCCACCATGCCTCGCTAATTTTTGTATTTTTAGTAGAGGCTGGGTTTCACCATGTTGGCCAGACTGGTCTCAAACTCCCGACCTCAGGTGATCCACCTGCCTTGGCCTCCCAAAGTGCTGGGATTACAGGTGTGAGCCACGGCGCCCCATCAACAACATTTATTTTATCACAATTCTGGAGGCGTGAAAGTCCAAGATCAACGTGTCAGCAGATTTGATGCCTGGTAAGGGCTCTCTTCCTATGTGCAGATAGCCACCTTCTTGCTCTATTGTCACATGATAGGAAGAGAACAAGAGAATTCTAGTTTTTTCCAGTTTCTATAAGGATACTAATCCTACTATGGAGCCCCCCACCTTCATGACCTCCCAAAGCCCCACTTCCATGTTCATCACACTGAGGGTTAGGGCTTCAATATATGAATTTTGGCAGGACACAAACATTCAATGCACAACATCTCCTGCAGAAATACGTGATAGATTCTAGACAAAATATAAAAAACAACCCTCTAAAGGCCCTGGAGAATGACCAAAGGCAAGAAAAAGCCAAAGGAGAGTTGACATGGGGAGCAGGAAATGGGACCGAGTGAGTTTCTTGTTTTTATGGGTCTTACCTAAGAACTGGCTTCATTTGTTGCCACACTGGGAGCCTAGAAATCAAATAGAAAACCAGGAATCTGAGTCTGGGGACAGCGCAGCATCTGGAGAGTGAGGGGCAACTCCCTAGAAAGAAGCGCTCCACATACTGGATAGAAACTGCCCAAATCTCTGGCTGATCACTGAACTACATACATGTAGGGAAAAATTTGTATTATGCAGTAAAATGGTCATTAGAGGGAATTTGGCAGCTTTAAACTTCCATATTAGAAAAAAAAAGTGCCAAATCTATGATATACAGTTTCACTTTAAGAAGCTTTAGAAAATAACCCTAGCTAATTAAACCTGAAATAAGCAGAAGAAAAGAAGTAATACACACAGGAGCAGAAATCAATGAACTTAAAAGCAAACAATAGGAAACAAAAATCAATGAAGTCAAAAATTGCTTCTTTAAAAAGATCAACAAAATTTATAAATTCCTAGCCAGAATGATCAAAACAAAAAGGAGAATATAATGATCAGCAGCTGGAATGAAAGGGGAGCATTACCGAGTGGTACAAATAGTGCAGGCTCCTAGGAGCAGAGCTGTTAAGATGACTTTGAGGAGAGCCTCTCTTGAAAGGCAGGTAGGGCCTGGACTGAAGGGGGACTGGAATAAACACTTAAAATGTTCTAATGCCAACATTCATTTCCCCTCCAAAACAGGATGTTCCTTCTCACCAAAGATCACACGACCCCCTTGAAGGCAGTCATGAGCAGAGGCCATAGAAGTAAATCACTGGTTTTCCTGTCCTGTCCAGCAGGACGGGCCTGCAACACAGAAGCCCTGCTTCCCAGATTTCAGAGTGGCCTCTGTCCAGGCCTGATTCACCACCTGCCTGTCAGTTCTGGGAACCACCCCCGTATCCCCTCACATATACCTTTTTATTTAAGTTAGCCAGAACTGATTTCTGGTGTTTCCAACCAAAGAAGTCCAACTGATACCAGGAGCCTGGGCATCCCCAGTCAGGACGAAAGGCAGGAATATGAAGTATAGCACTGAAACCAGTGGGAAAAGAATCAGCCAAGTTTGAGTTGTGGGGGCACACGGAGCATCCAAGAGATGTGAAGTGCACCACTGGATTCATAAGGTAGAGCTTAGGCAGAGTCCTTAACTTACAGAGGATAACTGAAACCACGAGGTAAGATGACATTTCCAGGGGAAGCACACAGTCTTGAGAAAGAGAGGATGAGGATGTAAGCCTGTGGAGCCCAACCATCATGGTTGGAAGGAGAGGAGAATGTACCGAAGAGACAGAGAGGGACAAGACCAAAGAGTTGCAGAAGGGGACTAGGGAAGGCTTCCGAGAGGAAATGAGACCTGAAACTTGAAGAGTAAGTAGGAGTTACCAGGTGAAGGATGTTTGGAGGCACACAGGGAGGAGAGAGTCAAGCAGGAAGACACTGCAATGTGCCGTGAGAAAAGAGTAAGAATTTGGCATTTCTAAGCATGTGCTCTGGGCCAGACACAGAAGAGAACAAGCTCTCTGGCTTATTTTCTGCAGCCTCCCTCCACTCCACCCCTGCCCCACCTTGCTGGGATGAAAGCTTGTTCTTCCTTTACTTTCCAGGCTCAATAACAGCACTCATATTTTTTTTCTTGCTCAAAAATCCCTTTTTCCTCTAACTTTGTATCAACAGTAGTGATTGGCACATGGTGGAAGATCCCAGATGAGAGTGGCATCTCAGAAGTCTTCACAGCTTCTCCATGTCAGAATCCAAGAAAGGTTAAAGATGATGAGGCCCTAACTCCACACCCCCAAGTCCCACCAAGTTGTCTCTGGAACTGTGCTCCTGGAAGGTACTCTAGGGCTGCTGCAGCACAAGGCTGAGTGGGCAGTCAGGTGAGCCCTCCATCCTTCCTTCCACCAGAGCAACCTCATGTGGACCTTTCCTGCTACATAGCCCCTGAATCATTCTTTCTATTTCCCATCATTCATTCTGGCTAAGGCCACATCAACTAACTCCTGGATGACACGTGGCTGCCTGGAACTGCTTTCATCCCTGCAGCCTCACTCTGCTCTGGAATATTCCCCATGCTGCAGCAAGAATAATCTTCCCAGGACATACATCTGATCGTGTCATTTCCTTTCATGAAGCCTTCAATAGTTGCACAATGCCCAGAAAATAAGGTCCAACCCTCCTTACAATGGCTTTCAAGAGCCTAAAGGATCTGGTTCTTGCTCACCTCTCTAGTGTCATTCCTCCTCCTTGCCTCCAACTTCTTTGGCATCCTTTGACATGGCAAATTCTTGCTCTCATCTCCTGGCACACCACAGCTTCCTCCTGTCTGGTTCTGTCCTCCCTGTAGCCCCCAAACATCCTTCATCTGTTAACTCCTATTGACTCTTCAAGTCTCAGGTCTCATTTCCTCTGGAAGCCTTCCCTGGTCCCTCAGGCCCACATGTCCTTTCTATGGACCAGAGAACTCTCAGTTTCCACTACCACCACTGGCTGGGTTCTGTCCTAGTTCTGCAAAAATTGGCCACACTGTAGACGTGGAAGCTTGGGGTCATGCCAAAAAGAAGGCATCAGTAGTAGATTCCCATTGTTAACAAGTGTGGTGACAAACATCTGTTTAGGAGACAGAGGACATGGTCTCTAGTCTCCACTTTTATTATTAGATATATGTATGACACTGCATAAGTGACAGTCTCTCTAGGCCTCAGTTTCCCCATCTAATTCGGAGGAATAATGATGCCTCCTTCTGTCACCATTACGAGGATGCACTTGTATAAGATACACAGAGAGCCTAACATGATGGTAAATACAAGGCAATGACTATTAGTGTCTCCTCACACACAAAATGGTAAAGAGAACTTACCAGTAGCTAGCCTTCAGAATATGAAAACACCCCTTCTCTCTACTTACTGGGTACTTGCTACTGCCAAATATGAAGCTAAAAGCTTTCTCCTGGGTCCTTGCTGTCCAAATACTCACAGTCCACATGTGCCTGTATTTATAAGACTGCAAAGGTAAAAGGCATCATCATAACAACATTTCACCAAGGAACTCACCACTTATAAACTGGTCTCCAATCATGTATTTCCACCTACCACATCAGCCTTTTTAAGCCCTGGACAATGAAATTATGTCCATGTAAGACAAAATAAAACCAAGACTTGTTTGAGAAGCAAAGTCCTCTTCTGGAATATCTTAGTATTGGCATTACATCAAATCATTTAAATAAAAGCTTTACCTGGCTACTTTATTTGACGAAGGGGGAAGTTTCTGTGGAGGTTACTTCTTGGCTATTCTTATTAACAGGTGTACCAAAACCTAGAATTATGAAAGGAGACATCATATGGGATAATACAACACTACAAAAAATTAAAATTGGAGAGAGTCCTTCAGAGAGAGGAAAATGATCACATCTGGAAGCACAGAACTGCCAGAAAGAAACAAACAGCAGTGGAAAGAGTAAACATGTTGCATTTTCTGGAGATGGTAACACAAAGGTTTTTAGACCAAACCGAAGAGAAGAAAAAGACAAGTTATATGCTATCTGCAAGAGACACACCTTTAACTCTAAAGAGAAGGTGAAAGGAGGATGGAAAATGATACACCATGCAAACACTAAAGGAAAGCTAAATTATTAAAATTCACATTAAAGTAGACTTTAAGGCAAGAATTATCACTAGAGATAAATAACAATATTTTACAGACAAAAGAATCATTTTGGCACAAATATGTAGAGTTTCAGATTTATATATGTCTAATAATTATTTGCATATTTATTAACATTAAAGTAAAAGTTGACAGAAGCAAAGGAAAAAATAGACCAACGCACAAACATAAATGAAGATTGAAAACTCTGTGACTGATAGCAGACCAAAAAAAGTAAGAAAAAGAGAAGATCTGAATGACATGATTAATCAACTCAATCGAATTGATATATACAGAGCCCTACAACCAACAACTGTAAAAACCAAATTATATTACTTTCAAGGACAATGGAACATTTTCCAGAACAGAGCATATACAAGATCTTATAATAAAACACATCCTAACAAATTTCTCTGAAATATACAAGTAAATTATTTGAGTATCATGAAATTAAACTAGAAATCAATAACAGAAAGATAGCTACGTAACTAGAAAAGTCCTCATACATTTGGAAGCAGCATACATATAATAATCTATACCACAAATTCAAAAAAAAATCAAAATAGATTAGAAAATATTTTGAGGTAAATAATGAAAATATGATATATCAAATTATGCCACAAAGCAAAAGCTGTGCCTAAAGGAAAAATTATAGCCTTAAAAGACTATACTAGAGAAGAATGGTTTAAAATCAAAGTTTCCAACTTGAGAAGCTAGAAAAAGAACATAATAATGCCAAAGAGAATAGAAGACAATAAACAGTAAAGGATATAAATCAATGAAATAGAAAATACATGTACAATTAAGAAAATGAATGAAGTCAGGCTGGGCACGATGGCTCACATCTGTAATTTTAGCACTTTGGGAGGCCAAAGTGGGTGGATCACCTGAGGTCAGAAGTTCAAGACCAGCCCGGCCAACATGACAATATCCCTTCTCTGCTAAAAATACAAAAATTAGCCAGTTGTGGTGGCACACACCTGTAATCCCAGCAACTAGGGAGGCTGAGGCAGGACAATTGCTTGAACCCAGGAGGTACAGGATGCAGTGAGCCAAGATCATGCCACTGCACTCCAGCCTGGGTGACAGAGCAAAAAAAAAAAAAAAAAAAAAAAAAGTCAAATGTTGGTTCTTAAAGCATTTGATAAAACTCTCAGCAACTTGGGAATAGAAATTTGAGGCAGTATCTATAAAAACCTACAGTTAACAACATACTTAGTGGTGAAATATTGAAATTTCCCCCTTAAGTCCACAATTAAGATAAAAATATGTACTATAATAATTTATTTTTTATTTTTTAGAAACAAAGTCTCACTCTGTCATCCAGGCTGGAATGCGGCGGTGTGGTGATTATAGCTCACTGCAGCCTCAAATTCCAGGGCGAATGTGAACCTCCTGCTTCAGCGCCCTGAATAGCTGGGACTACAGGCACATGCCACCACACCTGGATAATGTTTTTTTATCTTTTGTAGAGAGAGGGTGTTGCTATGTTGCCCAACTGATCTCAAACTCCTGGGCTCAAGCAATCTTCCTGCCTTGGCCTCCAAAAGTGCTGGGATCACAGGCGTGAGCCACCATGCCTGACCACACTAGAATAATTTCTATTCAAAATCATACTGGAATTCCAGTCAGTACAGCAAGGTAATAAACAGAATTCTTAAAATTCCAACCTTTAAAATGGAAGAAAAAAAGTAAAACTGCTAAGAATTTTAAATGACATGACTATATATGTAGAAAAACTTAAGAACTACACAATACGTGAACTATCAAGTCAATTTATCAAGCTCAGAAAATACAAAGTCGATACATAAAAATCAATTATATTTCTATATACTACTAAGAAATAAAAAACTAAAAGCAATAGTATTTTCATTAGCATCCAAAAATAAAACCCTTAAGAAGAAATATAACAAAGATCTAAGATCACTACAAAGAAATATATGAAACCATGTTGAGAAGCCCTACACAAATGGATATATATATAACGGACTGAAAGACTCAAGAATGCTAAAATGTCAATTCTCTACAAATTGATCTATAGATGCTAATCTGACAAGTTGGATTCTAAAAATAATATAGAAATACAAAGGACCTAGAAAAGGCAAGATAGTTTTGATTTAAACAAAACAAAATTGGCTGGGTGTGATGGCTCATGCCTGTAATCCCAACACTTTGTGAGGCCAAGGTGGGAGGATACCTTAAACTCAGGAGTTTAAGACCAGCCTGGGCAACACAGGGAGATACCACTTCTACAAAACAAAACAAACAAAAACTGGCAGGGTATGGTGATGTGTGTCTGTAGTCCCAGCTACTCAAGAGGCTGATGTGGGAGGACTACTTAAGCCTGGGAGGTTGAGGCTGCAGTGAGCCACAGTCATGCCACTGTACTCCAGCCTGAGTGATAGAGTGGGACCTTGTCTCAAAAAAAAAAAAAAGGATTAATATACAAGATAATTATAACTACCATAAAGCTACAATAATTAATAAAGAGTATTACACAGACCACTTGAACTAAACACAGTCTAAAAACAGCCCACACATACAGAGTAAAATGATTAAGGACACAGGCCCTCCTGTAATTCAGTGAGGAATGATCTTTTTAATAAATGGATATTCCTACCTAGTACATTACATAAAATTTAATTCACAGTGATCAGAGACATAAATGAGAAAGGTTTAACTGATGTACAGATTCAATGTATTCCCTATCAAAATCTCAGATGCCTTTTTTTTTTTTTTTTTCAGAAATAGAAATATCCATCCTAAAATCCATGGAAAATTTCAAGGAATCCCAAATAATCTAAATTGTCAGGGAAAATAAATGAAGTGGAGGACTCACACCTCTTGATTTCAAGACTTACTATAAAGTCCAGTAATCAAGATAGTGTGGTACTGGCAGACATAGAGATACATGGACTGAAATTCTGAGTCCAAAAATAAATATAATCAATCCTTATGTTTACACTCAATTGATTTTCAACAAAGGTGCTGGTTCCATACAATGACAGAAAAAAATAGTCTTTTCAACAGATGATACTAACAAACTGAATTTCCATATAGAAAATAAACTGGACCCCAACCTCACACCATATATAAAAACTAACTCAAAATGGATTAAAGACCTAAATGTAAGAGCTATAAAACTCTATAAAACACAGGAATCCATCTTCATGACCTTAAATTGGGCAATGGACTAGGCCAGGCACGGTGACTCATGCCTATAATCCCAGCACTTTGGGAGGCTGAGGCGGGCAGATCACCTGAGGTCAGGAGTTCAAGACCAGCCTGGACCAAAGTGGAGAAACCCCATCTCTACTAAAAATACAAAATTAGCCAGGCATGGCAGTGCATGCCTGTAATCCCAGCTACTCAGGAGGCTGAGGCAGAAGAATCACTTGAAGCCAGGAAGGGGAGGTTGTGGTGAGCCAAGATCACACCATTGCACTCCAGCCTGGGTGACAGAATGAGACTCTGTCTCAAAAAATAAATAAATAAAATTTAGAAAAAATTGGGCAATGGACTTTTAGATATGACACTAAAATCACAGGCAATCAAAGAAAAAACAGATAAGTTGAATTTCATCAAAATTTAAAATTTTTGTGCTTCAAAACACACCATCAAGAAAGTGAAAAGATACCCCATAGAATGAGTCAAAATATTTAATTTTCTCTCATTAAAAATTTAATTTAAATATATAATATTTATTAATATTATATAATATCTATATAATATTAGATATTATATATCTAATAAGGAGCTTGTACCCAGGACATATAAAAAATTCTCCAATTCAGAAATAAAAAGGCATATAAATTAATATGGGCAAAGGGTTTGAATAGATATTTCTTCAAAGAAGATATATAAATGGTCAATAAGCACATGAAAAGATGCTCAGCAAACCTTAGAGAAACACAAATCAAAACCACAATGAGATACCACTTCACACTCGCTTGTTGTACAATTATAATCAAACAGATAGACAAGAATGAGCATGAGGTAGGATGTGAGAAACTGGAATCCTCAAATGCTGCTTTCAAAAACAGTCTAGCAGTTCTTCAAAAATTTAAACTTAAGTTATCATACATCTGAGTAATTCTACTGAGAAATTCCTAGGCAAGGGAATTAAAAATATATGTTCAGCAAAAACTTGTTTGTAAATGTTCTTAAACAACCCAAATGTCCATTGATTGACAAATGGAAAAAAATACAATGTGGTCTACTATAAAATCAAACATTATTCAGCCATCAAAAGGAATAAAGCACTGATACATGCTACAAAAGGGATGAACCTTGAGAACATTATGTTCAGTGAAAGAAGCCAAACACAAAGGCCATATATTATATGATCTTATTTACATGAAATGTCCAGAATAGGCAAATCCACAGACACAGAAAATATAGTAATGCTTTCCATGGACTAGGGCTGAGGGGTGAGGGGGAGTTACTGCTGACAGGCATGGGGTTGTAGGGAATGATGTAAAGATATTGTGGAACTAGAGAATGGTTACTGGTGCACAGTTCTGCGAATACACTAAAAACAATGAACTGTACACTGCATCTCCACTAGAAAAGTGAACATTAAGACAATTGACAGCAGAAAATGGTGGTTAGGAATGTGGAATACATTACTGGAAGGAAAGTAAACTGATATAACCACTTCAGAAAAATGTTCAGCAGTATCCACTAAAACTAAAAGTGCATCTATTCCGAGACCAAGCAATTACACTTTGGAGCCTTTACTTTCTCAACAAACGTGAAGGCTTATGTCCACCAAAACACACATACAAAAATATTCATAGCAGCATTATAAACTGTGGTATATTCAGGCAAGGAAATACTATACAGCAATGGAAAAGCACAAACTACTGCTAAACACAACATGGATGAATCTCACAGACATCATGCAGAGCTAGAAAAGCCAGAAAGCCATGAACACCATCCCGTACTCTTCCAAGTCTACAGAGCACAAGAAGAGGTAAACCAATCCGTGACAGCAGAGGTCCAAGTAACGCTTCTCTTTGGAGGGTACCGATTAGGAAAGGGCCCTCAGGAACCTTACGTGATTCTGGAAATGGTCTATATCTTGATCCAGGTCATGATTACACCTACGGGAAGAGGTTATGATTACACCTGTGTAAAAATGTGCAGAGCTGGTGACTTAAGATTTAGGTACTTATTGTTATACCTCAATAAAACACGTATTAAAAGAATATGTTGACTAACCACTGTGGCCAGAGAGGCCAAAGAAAGAAAATACAGCTCCCATTACAGTAAGTGTCTCTAGTGGAGAAGGGCAGTTCCCTGGAAAAAATAGGTCATGGTGTGGGACAGGATAGTTATGGCCTGTAGAGGCATCAACGAGAACTGCGCAGTACCCTGGAGTTGTACCCACCCCATCAAGAATAGATAGATAGTAAGTAGCAGAGCTGAGATTTGAACCCAGGTCTGCCTCTTCAGCTGGTTCTTCTCACTAAGCTACACTCTTTCCTACGATGAAACAAAGCCAGACAGCTGTCCTGACAAAAGCATCCCAGGGTCCTTCAGTCAGCTTTTCTGAAAATTTCCTTATTAGCAGAGAATTCTCCTTCAGAGCAAGGTTCCGTAAACTTGAAAGCCAGAATTTTAACCCGGGCATGCTGCCTTTCCGTGTTCTGTATGCCACAGTGACTCCAGGGCTTGTAGGTTCAATCCCCACTGTATGCATATCATCAAAAGAAAATGCTCTCTGACATGTAGCCAGACATCCATTTAGAGACCAATTTACCAAGTGACTTCTCCCAGGTGTGGCCACTAATCATCTCAGTCAACTCACAGACGCTGAGGGCTAAGGATAGGACAGCAGTTTTCTGGTGGGCTGTGAAGGCTTGGCCAGTTGGGTTCCAGACCTCCATGACAGTGACTGCCTGGCTATGAACTGTGGCCTGACACTGAGGGATAGGAACAGTCAGGCCTGTCATACTGCTGCATGCATAGCCTCTTCAGAGGAAGGACCCAAGAAGTGAACAAGTCTTTTTCTTTGCAAATAATCTTCTAGCTTTGCCAGATTCCATGATGCTACCTTCATAAAGCATCCAGTAACCTGGCTGGCAAGACACTCTGACATTAGACAGTGGGCAAGGAAGGTCAAGCTGCCCAGCAGTAAGTCCCACATACCAAAATGGGATTGATGGGCTCAGAGAACAGCTGCTGTGCACTCCTGGGTGGCTGTCAGAATTCAGGGCTATTGTGCCTGCACCTGGTCTCAGTGTATTTTGTTACAAAACAATCTGTAGAAAAAGCCAGAAACCAGAAGCTTACAACCCCACCTTTCTATCATGAAGCAGTGTTGCAGGAGCTTAGAGGATGGGCTGTTACAGAAAGGAAGCAAATGTCTGCCACCAATAGAATGCATGGGGTGGTGACAGAGGATGGGAAGGCCCCAATAAGATACAACAGGGCTGCTCCTATCACACTAGCAACTTTACAGTGCTTCTTAGCACGCATTCACTCATCCCTCCACAGCCTCCATGTAGGCCTGGAAGCAGATGGAGTAGGCGTGTAGACCACAGCCCCACCAGCCACTGTCTCAGTCAGCTGCTCACATCAGGCCTTCTTTAAACTTGCTGCCAATGCCATGAGGCCTGTTGCAGTAGGAACTGAGATTTCATAGACAACAGAATGATATGATGGGGAGATGCAAAGGGCCAGGACTGCTGTTTGACGATCCCCTGCTGAGAAATGGTCCTTGGTAATGAGGTCCACTGCCTTTCAGGAAGAGACCTGCAGCACTAGATAATGGTGGCCAATCCACTCAGCATCTGTAGGCAGAAGAGCTCATCTTCTTAACTGGAGAAATGTGAAGGCTACCATGTTGCCATGGTGATTCCTATTACAGAACACTGGGCCCCACATGGATAGGCCATCACTTCATATGCCTTTGCTGATTTCCTCTTAAAAAATATATTTTAATATAGAATCAAAACCAGTGCAGGTAATAAACGAAAGGCAGAGAAGCAGGCTGCCTGTCACTGAGGAGATCCGGTCACTTCTGGGAGACTGACTCAGAACCTCTGGGTGGAACGCTCACAACTCTGCAGGCATTTACAGAGCACAGAACCCTGGCAAGGGACTGGGCTCGGCTTTGTGAGAAACAAAAGTCAAATGCCACCGAAGTATGTTTATGGAAGAAGAAGAGAAGCTCATCTGCAAATAATCATTAAAAAGGTGGAAAATAATGATTTCCACCTAAGTTAGGGCTATCAAATGCATAAACATTAACAGGAGGAAAAGAGTCTTTCTCATTAGGAAGACCAGAAAGAGCTACCTAAAAAAAGGGAGGAGGAAAACACTGTGACACCTCCCCCACCAGACTTTGCTTCACAGGCCCCTCACTTAGTCCCAATACGGCCGCGGCCAACACCCCATTCTATGTGCAGAAGGAGGCTCCCAGGGAGGTGCTAAACTGTTCAAAGACAGCTGAGTAGTGAACAAATCAGGATTCGAACCCAGGCTTTTCAGACTGTCCTCGGCACATTCTACAGCCCCCAGATGGTATGTAACCTAACCCAGAGAGAATGAATTTCAAATAGGAAATGAGGATGAAGAAAGGGTAAGAAGAGGACATTCAGGGCTGACAGCAAATAGCAGCAGATACTCAGAGACAGCACAGTCCTGGGCAGAAGAGGAGAAGACAGGCTGAGGCAGGAAGTCATGAAGGACAAGAGTAAAGTTCAGAGACCGCCAGGTCTGAAAGGGCCTCGGGTGCTATCTATGGAACTAGGAACTGCATCAGGTTCAGCAGAGGGAGAGTGAAAACAAGGCTATGAACAGTTCAGGTGGAAAGCAGCTGACAGCCCCTCATGAACTGTGCTCTGCAGAACAGACTTGTGCTGGGGTGGGGGTGAGGGGTCTGTAGGCAAAGGCCAGGGCCACACCAGAGCAGGCACTTGCAGGCTCAGCCTTCTGTGGATGACAGCACAGATGTGGGGCAGGGAAATGCACAGTCAGCTGATGGGGAAAGGAAGCCAGGTCTTTTTTTGGTAACTATCAATGCCCTAGAAGTGGCTTTCCAACATCTGCCAGGAAAGCTTTTCATTTAAAAAACAAAACAAAAAAAAACCAAGGCAAGAGGAAAATCTATCCAGCAAAACCCCAAGGTACTTAGTTGTAAAAAGAAAACAACAAAACTGCACTCCTCCTTTCTATAAGGCTCTGCTGGCTTCTGGCTTTCAGTCATTAAAAGAGACAGGCAAGAACATTTTGCAGAGGTACTGGGCCCTGAACTCACAGGATATTATCGACCCAGCCCAGATAAAGCAGTAGGCAATTATTTAAAGAAGCCTCCTCATCCTTAAAACAATTCACAGCAGGGCTCCTTTAAATAACGAGTTCCCCTGGTGCATGTGAAGTAAGACTCCATTCATGCTCCCCACCACTGCAGGTACATATGTTCACAGGACAGAGTTCAAGAGCAAGCTGATGGGAACCTTCTGTATCCCTCGTCCCTAATATGCTTTCAGGCAGCAGTCCCTCGGGCCCACACTCGGCACCTGAAAGAGTCCACAGCCTCTGCAAGCCAGACCCTTCCTGAAGGGAAGCTTTCCAGGCAATGACAGCTGGCTGGCTTGAGAAGTCCAGCACTGAGCGCCTCTGCTCTAAGCAAAATGTGGGCTGTGCGAAGGCCATTTTGTCACAAAAACGAAAAACAGAGCCAAACAACGGCTCTATGGCCCCTACAACCACCTGGCTGTGGCTGCTTACATTTCAGTTTAATCATGACTAATATGACAACTCCAATGAGAAAGTGCCAAGTCCATATGCCTGGCTCAGTGTTCAGCTTCCATCATTCCCCTGACATTTCCAAGCACATGGTTGACACTGACGCTGGGGGAGAAATCATTAACAACAGCCCTTCTTCTCTTGGACCTCAGGAAGGTCCTGGCCTAGAGGTGGGTATGGACACATAGAAGGAAGGAGGAGGAAGATGCAGGGGGGTAGGCAGAGGACAGGGGGCAAGAGAAGAGGGGCTGGAGGAGGCAGAAGAGCCAATCAGAACAGAGGAGAAAATTGTATCTGAATGTATGTCAAAAGACATCTTTCCTGGGGCAGAGGAAGAAGGAAAGCGCCTTCTAAGCAGAAGGACCATTCTAAACAAAGCACAGAGGGATGAAGCTGTGAGTGTTCTGCAAATGTGCCTCCAGCAGAGGTGAGCATCTCTTCTTTGGGGAAAGCTAGGATGAGGCCAGCAGATGCACAGCTAGGCATCTTGACTGCTAGGTTACAAACCTGGGGACTTGAGCACAGAAATGTAGGAAAGCCACTGCATGCTTCAGACCAAAAGAGTGGCACAACCAGTTGCATGTTTCTGATGGATAATTCTGCTGGTAGGTAAAAGAAGTAGGAGCAAGGGCTGTGGACAGAGATAAGGGAGGGGCCAAGAACCTTCAGGAGTAACAGCAAAGCCTAGACTAGAAGAGTAGCCATGGAAAGAGAAGAAACTTGATTTAAGAAGGAAAACACAGGTTGAGTGAATAGGCCTTGCAAAGGTACGGAGATGAGAGAGAGGGAGGAGTCAAGGACAATAACCAGGTTTCCAGCTTAGACAATGAGGTGGGGGGCGCTGGGATCCACATAACAACCAATACAGAAGACTTCTGTGAGCCCAAAATATGTAGGGATTTCTTCCCATCAGTAAACAATTAATTCTGCAGCAGACACTAGCTGGGTATCCTCTAATTCTATTCCAACATTACCTACCTGGAAATGGTGTGTCAGATCCCACAGGTTGGGGGTTGTCCCCAAAACTGCCTTCCCCCTCCCAGACTTCAGACACCAGTCACAAGTCTAAGCCTCCAGAACTCTGACTGACGAGCTTTAGGTTAGGGCTCCCAGGACCTTCACTTGGGTTGGATTAGTTTGCTGGAGTGGTTCACAAAACTCAGGGAAACACATTCCCTGGCTTACTATAAAGGATATAGATGACGAGAAGCTTAGGGCAAGGCATGTGGGAGGGGTGCCGAGCTTCCGTGCCCTCCCCAGGTGTACCACTCTCCAGAAACTTCCAAGTGTTCCATTATCTGGAAGCAAGCCTGTCCTCTTAGGTTTTTATGGAGGCATCATTTCATAGGCATGATTGATTAAACCACTGGCCATTGGGTGATCAACTTAACCTTAGCCTGGTGGGGAGTGGGGCTAAAGGCTCAACCCCCCCAATCCTGCCTGTGTTTCTGGTGATCAGCCCTGCGCTGAAGTTATCAGTCAATCATTCAGATACACAAAGACATCAGCATGGCTCTGGAGATTCCAATGAGTTCAGGAGTTGTAAACTAGGAAAAGGAGGACAAAGACCAAATACATATTTCAAAATATCATATTCATAAACTCCTTCCTGTCTCTGCTTCAGCAAAGGGAGACAAATTATTTTACAGAGGCAAATAGAGGTGATGACAAAGAGTTACCCCCAACCCTTTCAGAACGAATTGTGTCTTTCCCTCTGTTCTCTCCGTACAGACATCTTCCCTACCTCTACTCCTTTCTGACCACCTCTGATATCAATAACTCACCTTGAAAAATGTACTGCGATCCAGAAGTAGAAAATCAAAGAAAGCCACCCATCAATATTCTTGGTGCAATAATTCTAGCAAAGTTAGCTTTGTTTAAGGCTGGGTCCCTCTGGGGAGCTCCATCTTGCACTCCACTAATACTGAGTTGGATCTAAACTCTTCCTCAAATGACTCTTCTCCCATCTGAATGAGAACTAAACAAGATCTAGAACTAATAACTTCCCCACATATCCCCCAATCAACTAGTGTCCTCCAATTCACTGATGCTTTGAGGTTCACTCTAGGAAACACCTTCTTGTCCCCAACATAAACCAGCTCCGTTCCTGGAAGACTGGCAAAAGGGCTAGAACTACCGCTAGTAAGGAAAGAAGCAGGTGAGGGCGGACCCTGGATTCAGCATCTCCAGCCCGGCTGATGGGCATCCAAGCGCGCTGTGTAGGTCATGAGAGTGGGGTCTCCCATAAGTCCTGTGTACCCGTGCAAAGCCTCTGCTCATTGTTCAGTTTCTTCATTTCCAAAAACTAAATTGTGTTTGTGATGACTCAAGGAGCTAATGTGGATGAAAGCTCCTCAGTAGTGGCCAGCACCTAGCAGGTGCTCAGGAACTATACATTTCTTTCAGTCCTTCCTCTCACTAGAGCTTACAATGGAGAGGCAGTCCTATCTTTAGGAAAACTCACTGAAGTAAGGCGACCATTTATCTCTTGTCTTCTTAAAACAGCAAAGTACTTAGTATATTTTAAAATAACAGCAGCAATATAATTTATTGACATTAATTTTGAATTTCCTTACCCATAATCTATTTGATACTGAATAACAATCTGATATGGTCAACAAGGTTGAAACAGTATCACTTTTAACAAAAGGACAAAGCCAAGGCTCAGAAAAGGGGCATGACTTGCTTAAGGTCCTGTGGCCAATAAAAGACAAAATGATGATCTGAACTCAAAATTTTTGAAATTTTGAAAATTTTAAAATTTATTGATCCACTCTACTTGCTATAAGGTAACAAATTTCACAGAAAATATCTGATCTAATTTTCTGATTGTACATTCCATATCCTTCCATGGCACTATGTTGACTCCCTAAAAATACTCTTACAAACTTTCATTTTTAAAAATTTAAATCAGGTTTATAATACATAAAGCAATAATTATATACAAATAATTGTGGTAGGTTCCAAGACAGCTTAGAATTCCTGGGGTGAAGATGAGTCACAAACACCAGCCCTTCCAGCAAGAAACCTCCTGGATAAAGAAACAAAATATCCTGGACATTCAAAGGCACATGTAAAAATCCCATTGTGCCAATCGACAAGGAAAAGAAGAAAACGTATTCCACAAAAGGCAGCATCCTAAAAGTTAAAGCAAGAATGGAGACATAGTTCACATCTGTAATCTCAGCACCTTGGGAGGCCAAGGCAGGCAGACCGTGAAGTCAGGAGTTCGAGACCAGCCTGGCCAATACAGTGAAGCTCTGTCTCTACTAAAAATACAAAAATTAGTAGGTGTGGTGGTGTCCAGCTGAGGCTGAGGCAGGAGAATCGCTTGAACCCAGGAGGCAGAGGCTGCAGTGAGCCGAGACTGCTTCACTGCACTCCAGCCTGGGCGACAGAGTAAGACAATGTATTAAAAAAAAAAAAAAAAAAAAAAGGGAGAGAGATCCAAGATGGCCGATTAGGAACAGCTCAGGAATGTAGCTCCCAATGAAAGCGCAGAGAATGAGTGGACGCCGCACTTTCCAACGAATTTTTGTTGCCCACAGACTGAGAGATTCCCGGCAGAGGAGCCACACGGGTCACCAGCGCGACTCTTTTGGCCGGCGCGGCTGTTTTGCCGATGCCCCAGTGTGGCGCTTCCCGGTGCGGAGTATACGGGACGGACGGGCTCGGCTGGTCCCATCCCCACAAGGAAAACAGCAATTGGAAGCGCTGAGGACTGAGAGTTTCACAGCAAGTACAGCGAACCTGGGAAGGTCCGGCTCTGTGGGGAAGAGGCGTCCGCCAAAGGAAAACTAAGAAACAAAAAAACTTCATCACCGGGCGGAGAGAAATCCAAGATGGCCACGTAGCAGCAGCTCAGGATTGTAGCTCCCAGTGAAAGCGCAGAGAGCGAGTGGATGCCGCAATTGCAGACGAATTTTTGATGCCCACAGACTGGGAGA
>CAUYQU010059019.1:0-30072 GCA_963574635.1 Cheracebus regulus
AAAATAAGTAAACAAAAAATGAAATTTTTTTACTTTTAAATTAAAAAAAGGAGGAAATCCCCTAAACCAAGGGAATATAGCAAAAAAAAAAAAAAAAAAAAAAAAAGTCAAACACTGGACTGTAATAACTTAAAAATCCAAGTCTGCAATCTTGCTCAGAAAGTAGAGAATAGAAGGGAACAGTAATAGTGAAGAGGAGAAAAGGGTTAGGGACTTTCAAAAGTTTGCTTCAACAGAAGGAAAGTCTTTAAAAGGTGACTCGGAGAAAGGAAATGACTCAATTGCTTTGAGGCATGCAAAGAAAGGGAGAGGAATTATGAGGAAATCAATGTGTATGTTTTTATAAGAGTCTTAATAATATAATTAAATGACACAATACAGTAGTTCTTAAGAAAACAGGTGTGTAGGTTTTCAGTTCAAATGTTAAAATGTAACATTCTAGTTTATATTAGTAAGTACTTGGTTACGAATAAAGATATATTTAAGAGGTTTCACAAATAAACTGACATCAATTGTTCCACCTATATTTAGTGAAGTACAAATCAGGCACTGGTAACTAGTGGCTGAATCATCTGAAACTTTTGGAAAGGACCGAATTATATATTATTTATTTTGAAACGTAACATTTAAGCTCATTCCAGCCAAAAAAGTTATATCTGAAAACACTCTTAAATCTAACTAGTTTAGTCAGTATTTTATAGGACAGTTAACTGCAGACTTGTCCCAGGCACAAAATCCAAAATTCAAGATCAAGTTAAGGTATTGGGGAACCATCCTTATTTTTATAATTATATGTACAGGGGAGTTTTCGGATGATAAATTTATATTCAACAAGGTAGTTTTTTATACTTCATTAAAAATGTACTTTAGATCCAAGCATATTATTTTTATGTACATTCATTGTTCACAATTATCCAGCCTAAGTTTAGATGTTTAAAACAGCTGTCTTCTGTTTTAAAGTTTCAATGTTAAAGAAAACAAAATACCCTTAGTTGTCTTCATTTCTCTGGTTATAAAATTACTCTTAAATACACATTCATTATAATAAACAGCCCAGAAAATGTCTTTCAGTTGACATCAGTACAGTTTTCTCACATAATCTAAAAACTAGAATTGGAACAAATTGAAGCATAATTTTATATTTAAGCACGTGCCAGAACGATCTTCTCTTCTAGTAGGCCTTCCACTACCTGGAAGCAAAGGCCTTGAAAGGCAGTTCTCAAAAAGAAGTATATTTTCATTTTCATCATTCTTTTGGCCAAATAGCAAATTCCAATGTGGTATTTAATCAACCAGTTTATCTGGTTATAAAAAGTATAAATTACATTTAGGTAACTGCATTTTTAAACAAACTCACATCCCAGTAGATATCTTTAAGTCTAAATATTAGTAGGTGAGGCAATTAAAAGAAGTTATTTTGGAACAAAAAGAAGAAAACAGGGCCAAAGACAGTCTTTGCTCTGTGTTACATAACTAGAGATTTCAACTCAATGTAAAGAGCTTTTCTGGAGGAAAAAATGGAGTTCTGGTTTACTTAACATATATTGTTCATTCATTACCTTATTTCTAATCTACCATTCTCTTAATTTCCCAAACAATAATTTGATATCAGAAGTGAATGGAGCCAAAGCTCCACTGTGGTACAGTGGAATGATTGTTATACACAGGGTGGGGGGCCCACCGTGAAGCTATTCATGGAGGGGCAGACAGTAAATCACTGTTAGCAAACTCCAGCTTGCTGGTAGAGCTGGTCCTTGGAGATGCTCTGACATTGTTTCCAGTGAATTCAAATTGCAGTTTATCTCCTTCCACGAGTCTTCTAGAGTTCTATTTATATTCTTACTGCATCTTATTTTCAGGCATCTTGTTTTTGTAATTGTTATATTTACTCATCACTTTCATCTATAAATCTTTTTCTCCCCATTCAAAAAGCAAATTAGACACTTTACAGTCGAAATTCTGTGTTGGGAAAACCCTAGATTTTCTTCTTTAGAACTGGAAACTCAAAATCAGAAGAACATATGTATTTCTAGTGTTTTTTTTCGTTTCCTTTTTAAATGATCCTTTACATCTAAGAATCTATTCCTTATCCTACTGAATCCTTGAAAAGGAACTCATTGCTTTCACTAACTCATGCCCTCCTTTATGTACCCTCACTCTTGGTTAAGTGCTGGGGATACAAGAGAAAATGACAGAGGTGTAGCTCGAAGACTTGAGAAACTTGTGATCTAACAGAAAAGAGAAGCACTCAACAAATAATTGCACCAAATATTAATACTAGCTGTAATGTCTGATATGTACTATGAAGTAAATTCACAGGGTACTTTGAGAATACATAATGGGCAATACGACCTATCAGGGAAGTCTTGTTTGAGGCAGGGACATTGAAGGATGAGTAGGGGTTAGCCAGGTAAACAGGGAGAAGGGGAAGCTCCAGTATTCCAGGCAGGAGCACGAGGGCAGGGCTATAGTTACAAAGAAGGAACATGGAGCTTTCCAGGAACTGAAACACCAGCAATGCTGCAAGAAAGCGAGACAGCGATGGGAGCATGGCAGAGATGAGAGCAGAGAGGTAGGCAAGAAACTAATCATGCACAGTGTTAAGGCTGTATTAGGGTTTGGGGGTACTTATGGATGCCTCTGAAGTGTTTCAGCCAGGGGCTTGATGTGATCATATGTGTATCTTTCAAAGATAACTTAGGCTACAATCTGCAGCATGAATAATAGGACAAGAGAGAATAGAATTTAATGTTAATTTGAGAGAAAAAGAAACAAAAAATATTGCTATATATTGGTTACAGATACATATGGCATATGTAAAAGTACAGAAACAAGATATAAGGATGCACAGAAAACTTATAATAGCATTACTTACTAAGAAAAGAAAAGGAGAGTAAGAAAAAGATGTTGATGATAACGAAGTTAAGTTTTATCCACCATGTTTTCTTAAAGACAGTAAACAAAAATGACAAAATAATAACAGTTGTTAATTCTGAGTAATGAAAATTGGAATGTTGGTTATATTATTCTTTGACAATCTTTCAATTTCCTCAAAAGAAAAACTAAGTTAGAAATAAATGCAAGGAGAACCAAGAGACAGGGGTGCGTCATGGAAGCCAGGAACAGAGAGTATTTCAGAAGAAACAAATTCATCGTTGCTGATAATTCAAATAAAATGAAAATGTTAAAATATCTACTGTAATTACTGTCATGACTGTCACTGACGACTAGCAAAAGGAGCCTGAGTTGATGAAAGAGGAGGAAGCGGCAACACTGGTTGTCAACAGTCTCTGGGGATGTCTGGCTTTGGAAGAGAGGCGAGAAGAGATTAGCTTGAAAGAAACGGGATCCAAGGCGGACTGTTTCTAAGACAGGAAAGACCGAGGCTTGCTTACATGCTGAGGGGCAGGTACAGGAAAGGGTCTGGAGACAATAGGACAGAATTTCTGAGAATGTGTGAATTATTGGGAACATCAGGAGGGACTGGTCTCCTACTGGAGGAGGGACACTGCCTTGTTCATAAGAAGAGACACTTAGAAAATAATGAGTACAGAAGCAAAAACGTTCCCTTCTGATGGACTGTGTTTTTTTCAGCGAAGTATGAGGTATGAAGGGTGAGATATCTGGCTAAGGGGAAAAAGTTAGAGGCTAACGGAGGTAAGGCAGTGCTTTGGATGAGATTGAGGTTGATAATAACCTGCCTACATGATTTCCAGCAGGCTTCAGCTGCCCAGTTCAGGAGCAGAGACTGCTGACATTTACACAATTCAGAACTAGCTTTTAGTCAGACAGATGTGGACCAAAAGATAGAGGAGCACAGGAATTGAAAGTATTTGCAAGAGAGAGGGATTGATACTATGAAGCAATGCTAGACAGAGAGACGAATGAAAGAAGGAGAGAGTAGGCGGATCGAGAGAGAAGCAAAACCAACAATCCCGAGGTCCTCAAGAAATCAGAGTGAATGTAGAGGGGTGCATGAGCAAGGAAGATTGAAGAAGGGATTGGAAAGTGGGATGTCAGAATTAGTGATCTGAAAGACGGGGACTTTTTGATAATAAGGTCCAGCATAAAGCCTGGAGTGGGTGGCAGAGGGGAGTAGAAAAAGACAGCGTAGATGAGGAAGGCAAGAAATGGAAAAACCGGTCAGTGGTTATACGGATGTTAACACTACCATGAGTGAGTGATAACAGGTGGAGGGACAGATAGAAGGACAGTAAGTCTTTGAAGAATGGGATCAAATGAGACCACAAATGTATACGTAGCGTATAGCCACCAAGGTCAGCCAGAGGTTTTTAGAGGTGGAGAAATGGCCTGAAAGCCGCATGAAGAGCAAGGACACGGATCTCACTTTCTAAGGGAAGAGGAATAAAGGGGCAAGAAGAAGAAACAGCCCCCAAAAGAAAAAGGCTGGGGAAAAGCAGTTGGTCTAGAACACAGCCAGGATTTATTGTGACCGTGGTTCTCATCCCTGGCTGTAAATAAGAATCATCTTTGGAGTTTTAAAACCTACCGATGCCCAGGTCCCAGTCCTTCCTGATGAATTAGAATCTTGAGCTTGGGGATTTGCATCACTGAAGAGCTCCCCTGGTCATCTGAAAGTGCAAGTGGATTTTAAAACCACTGACTTAAGGCAAAGAGGTGGAGGAAATTTTGGAGATGGGGCTGAGGGTACAGATAGGTTTCTTAATTATAAATGATAATGGCCTGAATGTACAAACTGTGCTCCCCAAGTGTGTCCCCATGAACTTACACCCTCAAGGAACTGTGAGTAGCAGCAGCCCTTTCTTCTCCCAAGTTCATTACTCCGTTTGTCTCAAAGCAGAGATTCTGATCTAACAGCTAGATGTGGTCTTTGCGGGGAACCTGAATGAATTTATCTTTCTGCTTTATTTTAATCTTCCTCCACACTTTTTCCAGGTGATCTGAGGAGAGTGGGAGCTGTCACCAGGCATTTAAGAAGGGGAGGAGGAGTTATTACAGGTAGCTCCCAGCCCTGACCCACTCACTGACACAGGTCAAGCCACTTCTTTTCTCTGCGCCTCCATGTAACTCCTGTAAAATGTGATGGTAGAACTGATGTGGAGGATGCCAAGGATGACGATGTGCCACTTAATGTTTACAAAGCAGTGTGTGCCCTGGACTCCAGATTTGCAAAGACCATCTAATGTAATCACAGGCTTCTTGGGAAATGAGTAGAATAAGAATCCTCATTTACAGGTGAATCCCGCCCAAGGTCACCAGCTAAGTTACATTACCCGCAGATGGCCTCCAGAGACTGGGGCCTTAAACACTCCACTTTATGTCACTTTTTAAAAAAAAACAGCGAAACCTCCTTCTAATCACTCTGTGATTCTTTAACTCTTTGGCTTTCTTTCCCTGAAGGGACAGGATATACATTGCAGACTTCAAAGGCTTTGAAGGGGCAGCGGTTTTACTGAAAACTTACGGCAGGCTTCTGGAAGTGAGTCCGAGGCGCACAGATGGGGAAGTGACATCATGAGGTTCCTTAGCCTGGCTTCCCCACAGGTGCTCCCCTGGGGGTTTCCGGAGCCTGACAATAGCTGGCTCTTTTTCCAGCTCCCGGAGAAGCTCTTCTGGCAGGTGGAAATGTAATACCACGTGGTCAGAAGGACGGCTCCTACTTGGATGGTGAGACTAGGATCTAGTAATTGCCAGGAAGATTCTGGGTGGTATTTCTTCACCGTGAAAAAGTAGACTCCAATTCTTTAACTCTAGTATTCTATAATTTTAAATTAGGTAATTTTAATCACTCGCTTCTTGGCTCAGCGTTACTACAAATTAAACATGCAATATTAATATTCAAAATAATGTCCCTTTAAACAATGTCCTAAAACTCGATGTGGGGCATTTCCAATATATCCATAAAGCAAATAAAACAACTTAATTGTTTGTTTCTGTAAGGGAAGGAGCAAAACCCGGAATTAATTTGGTTCAACCTGTGAAATAATTCGTTTGCTCTGCCTAATTCTGCCAATTAAAGAACTTTTCCCAGCCACAATTAGCATGTAAATCAGCGGCGGAGAGCAGAGAAGAAGCCTCGGCGACTGGGCTTGGGTGGAGCGCGGGACTGAAAACCATGCGGGCCGTAGGGGCCGGACCACCTGGCTGCGGTACCGCGCCTGGGGCGCACGGACGAGCTGGGGACCAGGTCGCACTGACCGCGCGGTCATCAGCCCAAATCTGGGCGTTAAATAGCGCAGCTAGGGATCGAGCCGTCTTGGCCGCCAGATCCTTCTCCGAACCCCGCGGGATTCTAAGGAGACGTCGCGGAGCCGGCCCCCACCCAACCCGCAGGAACGCGCAATCCTACCCGCCGCCCCACACTCCCCAACCCCCTCCCCAGGCTGCCTCTAGGAGCGTCGGGGGCTGCGCGCGCACCTAGGGCCGCGCCCCCCGCTACCCCAGGTCTGTAGCTGCCTTTGCCCGGGAAAGGTGGGGATAGCGGCCCCTGCTGACAGTTCTGGAGAACAGCAGAGGTACTGATTTCTTCTTTTTCCTACGATTCTCCCCACCTTTTCCAGGTGGTAGTAGTGGTGGGGGTAATGGGTGTTGACCCGTGTGCATTTATTATTTGTGAAGCCTCTTGAGCAGATGTCTGTACATGCAGAAGCGACAAAAAAGGAACGTGGACTTGTTAGTGGCCCTAGTCCCAATTAGGGAACAGGTACAGTTTCCAATATAAAGAGACTCGGCCTAAGTGGGACTGAGATCCTGATCTCCGTACTTGCTTTTCTCAGCCGACTCCATGACTAGTAAATAGCTCTCCGTGAATTGCTGGGCCGCCCGGTGTTACTTTGTTTAAAGGCTGCGACTGTGTTCTGCACCATTTGCGAAACTCCCTTGGGGAGCAATAGCCGGGGAGCGCAGTTGCTATCGGGGCACAGCGGCAGGGGGAGGGGAACGTGGTGGTGTGGCCCGACGAGTTGGCACAAGCCTGTAACTGCAAGACTTTGTAGCTATTGAAAGTTCAAGTGGTGAAAGAAGGCTGTGCCTGCCATTCTTCTTGTGATCATAACAATAGCGCCTTGGAAGTAGTTGCGATTTTCTTCTTCCATAAAGCTGTTGGGTTCCCATTGGAATTGTTTGCCTGTTATTTCTGAAGTTTACTTATTTCTAAGACCAGTCCACAGTCTGTGAACTTTAAGAACTTTTAAAATAGATCGCCGTCGTTAAAAACACCATTCTCTCCACTAGTTTATTTGCTTACTTCACATGCTTTATTAACGTGTGTTTGTGCATAACTAATAGCTGTGTTCTTATCTTCCAAGTGTATTTTTAACCGCAGCGGCTTCAATCCAATTCATCTAGCTACGTAGAGCGTCCATCGCTTCTGGAATCTACCTCTTGATAACAGTAATCAGAATCAGAAAGGCTCGACGTTCACTTACCCTCATCCTTTAAAACTTTTCCATTTAAGAAAATCGATGAACAAAACCTTTCTTGTAACTCGCTCCTGCACTACGTCTATTTTTATTTATTTTTCTGAATTAGCAGGACTCAGCAATGCTGTCCGGGATTTTTTTTTTTTTTTTCTCTCCTAGCTAGAGCAAATGTGGGGGTGGGGGAGGTGAGGGCTGGGCTCCTGCCGGAGTCGCCCCCGCTGAGCCTCCGCCTAGCGCGCGGTGGGGCCAGGAATCCTGGTGGAAGGAAGCGGCGCTAGCCAGTAGGTCCAAGGCTCCACCTGCAGCCACACCGCGTAGTTTCGCCCTCTGCCTCACTCACTCGCACACACACACACCACAGCTCTCCTTTGGGTCGGAGGAGACGCCAGCCAAAGTAGGCGGAGTTGCGGGAGGAGAGTCCGATCTGCGCAATCCAGTCCGGGACTTGGCTCCGCCCGGGAGCGGCGGCCTCTCCAGTGACAGAGGAGTAGTGAGCGGCTCGGGGTGAGGCTGCAGCCAACTCCGCTCCCCGCGCACTCGGCTGCCCAGGCGCTCGGGACGCAGCAGCGGCGCTCCTCCGCGGTGCCGGCCGCCCGCGATGCCCGCTTAGCCGCGTGTGGCCGCGGCCAGCATCACCACATCCGTGGCACCGCGCTGCCGGCCACAGAGCCGGGCCAGAGCCGTGCACCCCTGCCCCAGCCCCCACCCCGCCCCCCGCCCTGAAATGACTTGTTAATCGGCGCAGACACCACCAAAGGGACTCACCGGAGTGGAATCCAAGTGGAATTTGATTTGGAGAAGAGTTTCTTGAACATTTACCCTTTTCCTTGTTGGTTTTCTTTTTCTTTTTCTTTCTTTCTTTTTTTTTTGGCTTCTTTTTTCCTCGCCCCTTCTCCGCTCGTCATTGGAGATGAACACATCGCGCTTGCATCCCAGAAAGTAGTCGCCGCGACTATTTCCCCCAAAGAGACAAGCACACATGTAGGAATGACAAAGGCTTGCGAAGGAGAGAGCGCAGCCCGCGGCCCAGAGAGATCCCCTCGATAATGGATTACTAAATGGGATACACGCTGTACCAGTCCGCTCCGAGCCCTGGCCGCCGGTCCGTCGATGCACCGAAAAGGTACGGCTCGGGCGCCCCGGCGCGCCCCACCTCCTGGGCAGCTGGACTGCAGCCCGAGGGTCCCGGGGCTGTGGCTAGCGCGTGCTTTGTGGTGCCTGCGTTTTATTTTGTCTTGTGTCTCCGTTTCCCGAGCGTTGCCCCTTCCTGGGGAAGCAGCCGTGAGCCCTGCCTGCCGTTCCTCTCTGCCCTGCCCCACAGAACGCCCGGCTCCACGTCGAGAGCTTTCCCACCCGCGCTGCGCAGTCGCCCGGCGCCGCCCCGGGCCGCGACGGCGCGTATGGTTGTTCCTCCCGGGGGCGTGTGTGTGAGACCCAAGGCTCATCCTCTCGCGGGCCAAGCAGGGAGGAGAGCCGGCCCTAGAGGGTGGGATTCTCAGAAGCTCCCTGGCCCGATGTCGAAGGCAGGGGAAGGGGTTCTGCCCTCGAAGGCTGGAGGCGGTTGGGTAGAACAGCTCTGTTTTCGTCCGGTGCCAGGTGGGAGAAGAGGTTCCGCGGAGACGGTGTGGAAGAGGAGAGAATCTTTTGTTGTCAGTGTGGGGTCTGGGCTGGGCTCCGTGGAGTGCGAGAAACTTGTAATGGCCCCAGGCACCCGCGCGCCCTGTCTCTTGCTGAGATCCTGGCTCCTGTGGCCGCTGCCACCAGAGGTTCCGGGCTTTGTTTGCTCGAATAAGTGAGCCCAGGAGCAGCCGTTCGGGTGGCGCGGCGCCCCCGCCCTGGGTCCTGTCCCCCGCCGCAGCTCCCACCCTGTGCAGCAAGGATGTAGTCCGTCGCGGCTGCGTCCCCCTGAAGCACCGAGCCCTTTGCACTGGGGCTGGCGCACGCTGTGCCCTCCTCCCAAATCTGCGCGGTCTCGCTCAGATGTCCCAGGAGGGGGAAGGGTGGGAGACCTGGCAAGAGATGGCCCTGGGTGTGAAACCCAGACAAGGGCTCTGTCCCGACACCTCGCTGTGTCCTGGGGCGCTGGAGAGTCAGCCGGGCAGTGCCCACCCACCCTGCCTGACCCTGCTGGGGAGGGAAGTGTCTCTTGTCCCTATTCTCCGCCTTTTTCTCAGCTCCTCACTGTGGGAGACCTGCAAAACAGGATCCTGAGGTCTTCCCCACTCCTCGCACGACCCGAGCGGCACAGGGGGAGCCAGGGAGCTGTCCCGGACTTGGCGGACGTCGGGAAAGGAAACAGAATTCCGCTGTTTTTCCCGCTCCCTCGCCGCCCCTCCGCCCAGCGCCTCCTCCCACATTACAGCGACGGGGTCACTAGACCTGGCGCTTCTGGAAAGTTTCCCTGAAAGCCAGGGGCGGCAGGCAGGACCGGATTGGGGCTCAGCATGTGCAGTCTGCGGGAGGCCGGACCTGGAGGGAATCAGTTGAACGGCTCCGGATGCAGCTAGGAGCTAGGTCCCGGCCCTTCGGAGAGTGGATCCTCCTGGCTCGCAGTACTTTCTCGACAAGTCGGGGAAGGGATGGATGGGGAAGCAGGACTCTGGAGGCAGGTGCGGCCACTGTGGACAGAGGCTGTGGCGAAGGTGCGTGAGGACCCAGGCCGGGGCTCGCTGGCTTGCAAGTAGCCAGGCATCCCGAGCCATCTGCGCCCAGCGCGGGATCTCCTAGAGGCGGATGTCCAGGGAGGGGCGAAGCAGAGCCAGGTGTGCGTGGAGCGGGGGTGGAAAGGGAGACTGGAGGCGCTGTCTTCACAGCCAAAGCAAGCACTTCCAGGGGCAGCCTCCGGCCTGTGTCGCGGTGGAGAGCCCTGCAGGCTGTTCCGCGTCTGTCTTTGGGAGAAAGGTGGCTGCTTTGGAACTGCGGTGGCCAGACATAGCCACAGTGGGATCGCTCCTTTTCTTTTTACGCTCAGCTTTTTTACGCTACTGAATGCGATCTGTGAAAGGTTTAAAACAGGAGCGGACGGACACACACACACACACGGACACACACACACATCCACACACACACACACCCCACACACACACCCCACACCCCCTCGCGCTTGTACGCTCAACTTTCTTTACCTCAGATCTGAAAAGCCGTTTAACTCACTGGCAGTGTTGTGCCAGCAGGTCTCAGAAAAGCTATTTAATGCCCCCCAGCGCTGGTTTTTAAGTCTTTCCAGGATGGGAAGGTCGAGTGCCTTTGCCTTGTCTTTCTTTAATCCTGATAATTGTTCGTCGTCCTTCCCTTGGTAGACACACATCTTGGGCGTCAAGTCCGTGGTATGCTGCAGTGATGGCAGGGAAGACTGGTGGTTTAATTATTTAATTAGGTTTTCTCCCAAAAGTAAAGATGCCTGTGTTTAATTCTGAATGAAAATACTCTCTACTTTTTTACACCATACCCAAATGGCTACCAGAGGTCAAGATTGAAAGAATTTTGTATGACTTTTTAATGCTGTGTTTAGTCTGCATGGAGCAGTTTTATGATTTACAGTAAGCTTTGATTAAACTACTCCAGGCACCAAAGTTAATTATTAACCTAACCTTAAATACAGTGGCAGAACTATGTCTCCACCTATTAACCTAAACTATCTATTAAAAAATAATTGCACTAGCTATTTGAATTTGGTTTACCCATGCTTGTTTGTATGGTAACTTTTATTTTAATCTTGAGTAACCCCTAGTTCCTGTTATTATTTTGGTTTTAGGACGTTCTTGAATAGGCACTTTGCAAACCAGTCTAAAGCAGAAAAGAACAAACAACATCAAATTTAAAACCTTACTTTTGTATTATGAGTCTTTTTTTCACCTTGATGTAAAGAAGCACTCTATGTTTCTTATTTACAGTGTTTTTGGGTGACAACCTTCCCCATGTGTTAGGTTTTGCTGCTATCACCTTTAGAGATGTGCTACATTCTCAATAATGCATATAATCCACATATGTAAATGTTAAGCAGATACCAAAAATCATTTCCTAGGAGCCATTGGCTGATATACTTACTGGATATAATACCTAAGCTTAAATAGGTTAAAATTTTATAAGAACCAGCATAGAACTCTCAAGTAAATGTTGAATTAGTGAAAGAAATAGTCACAAATGGTTCATGTTTCTCCACTTAGAGTGGACTTATTTTCCCTACAGTGAAAAAAATATATGTGCCTTCAAGTGGCTGGTTATTACAAGGGAGCAGTAAGTGCAACTTTTTATTTACACACAAACACATACCCCTCAAATTATGCCAAAATCTAGTAAATGCTTTTTCCAACATTAAACACATATAGCAGTTGTATTTTGAGTAGGCGTTAACATTGCACTAGTGAAGTCTAATATGTTGAATCAGAAGGATAGAAAGAGTTAGGAAGACTGTTATCTTCACCAAATAAAAATAAGGCATCCAAATTAAGAACTTGTATTAAATTCAAAATAAGTACTCATGCTTTAAAAGTAAATGGGTAGTTGCACTCCTATATGAAATGGAAGGAAAAATACTATTTTGAACCAGGAGTTAAGTCAGATAGTTTATTCAGTGTACATTGTGGTTCATCTCTTTTCAGAGCAGGACAAAGGAGTGATGATGGGATGAAAGTTTTTTTAGAACTAGATTGCCAAGAGCTAATATAGTCTCTCCATCTTATTTGTTTGCAGGAAGGAATCACAGAACAAGCTAAGCTAATTGCAAATGCTTTAATTAGGCATCTGCCGTTTGTGTAAGGCAATGCCTAGGAAAGCCTATCTCCGCACTGCCCCTCTCCACACCCTTCTTTAGTTTTAGACAGTTTTCTGTCCTCCTAGAATGGATGCTCCTTGACATATTTATATAGGAGCTTTGTATTATGGCAGCCACATTTATATATGTCAGGGGAAGATAAAACCTTGAAGCATTGTGCTGGGCCCTCCCATATCAGGACCCCCCACTCTCTTGGGGTGCCTTGGAGCCAACTTTTCCCTGAGTTATTTCTATTTCAGAGTGAAGGCTTTTCTCGTCTGCTTTCAAATGTGCTTCAAGAGCAACTGGGCTATTCTCTGCTGGCAACCACATGGTTGCCTCTTGGGAATATGGTAAGGTAGAGAAAGGCGAGAGGCATTTAATCCCTTTGAAATGGGCAAATGAGATGTCATACCACGCAAACCTCAAGGGGAGGAGTTCAGGACAACTTCTCAGCATGGGACTGTTGCATGTAATCTATACACCAGGGTATCTTATTTTGTGAAACAGATGAACTCTTGCAAAACTTTTTTTATTACAATAATTCCATTTACACCCATAGAGGGTATCATATAAAACTGTAATACACTGATGATTCCCAAATAATTTCTTCATCCCAGACTTCTCTCCTGGACCTCAGAAATAACCAATGCTTAGTGGGTAGTTAGCTTCTCCTGAACCTAATAGACATCCCAGATTTACTTTTAAACAACCTAATTTTGTATCTTTCTCCCCCAGATCTACTTTTCTCATAATCTTCTCCATCATAGTAAATGGCACCTCCATTCTTTGAGTTGCTGGGGACCCCAAATTAGTTCTTCTTGAAGCTTCTCTCTCACACCTACATCAATTGTGGCTGCAATGCTGTTGGCTCCACCTTCGGAATGCCTGCAGGCTTCCTTCAGGTCTTCCTTCTCTGTGGCCCTCCAATTGGCCAAGCCATGGTCCTCTTCTGCTAGGTTTTCATGCCACCCTCCCAACTAGCATTCTTGCATCTACTCTTGGCCCCCTATAGTCTTTTCTCAACACAACAGCCAAAACAGCAGTGATTTTTTTAAAAAACTAAGCCTGATCAGATCACTACTCTGCTCAGATGTTTTCCATCTTATTTCAATAAAAGCCAAAGTCCTTTCAACGGCCTTTGCAGCTCCACATGATCTGCATTCAGGCTCCCACTGCTCTGACCTCCACCCCTTGGTCTTCCTTGAATATGCCAAGCATGGCATATACTTGGGATCCTTTGCAAGGGACTCATTCATGCCTTGGGATGATTCTTTCCCCAGATAGCTACATGATTTGCTTCTCACATTCTTCAGGTCCCCGTTCAAATGTCACTTTCTCAGTGAAAGCTTTTGATCCCCTTATTTACTTTACTCTTTTCTCCAGCACTCCTCACCCCTAGGCAGCCCTCGTTTTTTTTCTTAGCATTTTTCACAGTCTGACAAACTATATACTGTCCTTGTTGATTTTCTGTCTTCCACTAGAACATGATGCCATAAGGATAGACATTTTTATGTTTTATTCACTCTGGCACCTAAAACTGTGCCTGGCACATCATGGGCCATCTATAACAAATGTTTGTTGAATGAATAAACAGTGAATCTTTTTTGCAAACAACTAGTCTTTATTTTATCTATTTTGTCTGCCTTTGTTTTTCTATGTCATGTTCTTATCAAATGAGAGACTTCACTGCATGCATGAATGTGTGTCTGTGTGCACAGTCTTCCAAGCACATAGGTGGTATGTCTCATGCATCATTGGTGGAACATTCGCTGTGTTGTTTTTCCAGTGGTAATGATGGATTGGAGCCTGTTCATTCCCACACTCTCACCCAGTCCCCTCCTGTGTCCAAGAGCACACATCTGTGAGACACCTGGTTGTAGCTGGAGGGAGTCTGAATTAGGTAAAATCAACTTGCCAAGAAACAGAGCTAAGAAGACAGCCAGCTTTATGGGGACTGAGCTTTTGACCCTGGCCTCATTTGTTCTGCATTCTAACCACTGGCCACAGAACATTCTTGCTTTTTCGGAGTTTGCTAATAGTAGTTTTAAAATTCAACTTTCTATCAGAAGAATATAGTATTATACTTTATTAACCCATGTTTCTGCCCTGTACCCATACAGTATATCTGCTGTTGAGTATCCTACCTTGGAGTTAAGGAGACTTGGGTTCCAGACTCTTACTACCTTGGACAAGTCACTTCTCTGAGGATGCATTATTTTAATTGAAAATCGTGAATAGTAAACCTATCCTTCCAAACTTATAGGATTGTTGGGAGAATAATACGAAATCATGAATGTGAATGTATTTAGTGAAGTATGACACGCACTCTAGAAATTTGGGAAGTTTGATGTTAACCCTGTCTTTCCCACTCTGGACCCTAGATATAACAGAGATCCTATTTCATCTTCTAAATTATTTTTAAAAGAATATATCCTGTTCATGTAGTTTTAGTGTCAATCACATTACAAAACTAATAATATGTTCAGATTCATTGACATTGTACAGTTCACTTAGAGCATGGATAGCAACTTTAATAATCAGAACACCACTACGTCAAGGAAACCTTGCTTTTAACATGATCATTAAATCAGTCAAGGTCATGGGAATGCCACTCTGCCAGGAATTATTTTAAAAGTAAGATAATTGTCTTTGCACATTTAAATTCTGAAATAGTTCAAATCAATGTAACCATGAATGTAACACAGATATGTCAGGGTGAACCAGGACTAGTAGAAGTTTCCGTCTTTGCTGTAACAAGGGCAGATTCATTAGATTTTGTGGCGTGAAGTTAATAAATGTGAAGGAACTGTTGGAGGGAATGTAGTGGACAGATCTAGAGGCATTGCTGAGGTCATGCTGTTTTATGTTTGTTTTGACATTTACTAACAGTGTGACTTTAAGCCAGTTTCTCTTCTCTTTCCGTTTTCATTTGCAAAGTGCTAGTATGATGATAATGTTATGGTTTTTGAGAGGAATAAATGTGATAACATCTGTCAAATGCATAACACAATAACATCTGTAAAACATATAGCACAGTGCTGGGCACTACAACAAACAGTCATTCAACATAAGGTATTATTTTTACTTGCATAAAACGGTAGTTATAGAAAATGCCCTAGGAATGGATTTTGAAAAAGCAGATGGTAGTACTTTTATTGTAGGGGACAGGGGAAAGAGTACAAAAGGAAATGGCTGTGAATCTGCAATATAAAGAGGTGATGCAAAAGGAAACAACCTTTGGACTAGAAATAAACATTCACACCGTAAACGGGCCGGAATGTCATGGATTTTAAGTTGAGACGCATGTGAACAAGTCACTTGCAGGGAAACAGGAAACAGGGAAACTTTGGAACTTGAAATATCACACCCAAAACGTGGAAGGGAAAAAACACTATATATACACACACACACACATGCACACACCCCCCCACACATATATAGGTGTGTGTTTGTGTGCGTGTGTGTGTGTGTGTATATATATATATATATATATATATATATATATATATATATATAAAATAACAAGCAGAGCCTTATATCAAATAAGAGTCCAAGGGATAGTTTTTTTTTTAATGCTAGCTGTCACTTATTAACATTTTAATAATAAAATGTATACTCTGCACCTACATTTGGAATCTGAAAGCAACTCATAATGAAGATTTTAGGGATGAACTGAATTCCTAAGGACCACACCTGTCTTAGGAGAGAAGCCTGGCTGCTGATTGGAACCCTCCAGGAGGCTGTGGCTAAGACCTCTGCAAGAGGGTCTTCAGGGTGGCCATGCATATGCCAGGTCACTGTTCCCTGGCCAAGCTTGAAATCAATTTGAGAGTGTGACTCTCAGCAAAAGCAAACTATTGCCTTCCACACCAAAGGTAGGAAATAGTTGGCTGACTCCAGCAGAGATATCAGTTATTCTACTGACAGACACACGACTACAAAACGTGAAATTTGATTCAAATGATAGTCATACAAGTTCTTATCAGTGAGAAGAATCTGACTTCTGAAACGCACAGCAGAAGGGAAAATAAATTGATGTCATCACCACAATTCCCTGCTACCATTATGTTTTCTAGGAATGCCTCCATGGCTTAGAGTTACAGTTATTTTCATCTAGGAAATAAAATGTTCTCAAACTCTGCAAGTGGAAAGGGAATGGAAAGAGAGTGAGGTAAATCAGTAATTAACATGCTGCAAATGCTGAAGGTTCAGATCCTTCTCAGCAGCCAGTATGGTGACTGTTGCTTTGAAAGTATTGTTAGTAATAAATATTTCCTCATGCAGCCTTTAGACTTGAAGCTTTCCTTTAATATTCCTAAGTGCTTTCTAGGAATTTCCAACTAACCTATAATTGTCATCTGTAGAAAATTAAATTCAAAGAACCCATGCCAGTTAAAAAATTTAGCAGAAGAAGCTCTAAAATTGGTGCTGTTTTCCCCTTTCTTAGCCCTTCTGCCCCTCTACGCTTCAAAGACCAGCCTTTGGCCATGATTTGATTTGAAGCATTTATAGAACAGAACAGGATCTGGCATTAAATACAATGAGAACATGCCATTGGAAAATAAACATTATTAGAGACTGAGAAGAAATAAAGATTGTATTAATTATGGTTTAATGTTCTGTGGGAGTTTTACAGACAAGCTCTCTGTGATGGATCCATTCTTCTTTCCTTGTTTCTATTCCTGATTCGTTTTTTAAAGAAGAGTATTCAATCTTTTCATTAATATTGCAGCAACTTCAGCACTTCCCGCCCCTCCCCAGACTCCTACTGTCCTTGAATGAGGAAACTGAGAGAATACTGATTGAGCTGCTAAATAGAAACGTTCCTTTCCTGAAAATGGAATGCTTTACAAAAAATTGCATTCCACAAAAAACACTCAAACAGTTCAACAACTGTCCCTCCTCCTTTCTACCCAGAGAGCCACTTAACTTCATTCACATATTTTGGTTTTTTAATGCATGTGTTCTTAGGCCTCAAATGCCCAGGTGGAAAACCATTCTATTAAGCCTTTCACTATTTTAAAAACACGAGCATCTGAGTTACTAAGAACATTCTCATTCCTGCATAGTGAGCGATAAATAGAAACCAAATTGTTTACAGCATTCTAAACTCGAGTATATTTGGCAGAATGGCAGTGGAGTTGATTTTTATAAGAATACTTGTTAATGGTTTTTGAGATGGATTCTGTGCTAATTCTTCTTGTATCATGAATGATGGCCCTAGCTAGACACTGTCGCTGGGATCTTCATCTATTAATCATGGAGGCTGCTTTCTTATTCGGTTGCCATAGTTTCAGTGCCTCAGATAGTGTTGGGGTGTCTTGGGAAAGGTTTGAGATATACTAGGGCTTGCAAGCCTTGCAGTTATTTTGGCAGTTGTGTGCTGAGAAACTGAAAACCGCTTCTCATATAATTCAGTATCGGATTAAAAGAGGCAACTTCTGAGAGTGTCTCCCTGGACCTTGTTATGTGCACATCCAGCTGATATTTACTCCAGGATTTGCCTCTTACTCACTGTGGCTGGTAAAAAAACAAAAAATACAGTCCAGAGGCTGATGTCACTTTCATCTTTAAACAAGAAAGCAAAGGGGTGTAAACTCTTCATTAAAGCTATTCACAAATGTGGAGGTAAATGAGGGCATTCATGACTTTGCTGAAAATTTCAGCTTCATAATTTGGTTTTGGCTCTGCAGATTGCTAAATAAATAAAATGACATCATGATTGCTGTGTGTTGTGTGTTATTTTGGCAATGGAAACATGTAGAGCTTTACTTCAGGTTTAACCTTTCTTTTTTACACTTGACATTCATTATTAAGGAGCTAGAGACCATTTTACTGTATTTTGCAACAAAAGGCTCATACATTTTGGACTGTAGGTCTATTGCTTTGTCAACTCTTGAATAGTATATGAACATTTTTCATTTATTTAATAATTTCAATATTTTGCTTTTTTTTTTTTAGGTTTGTGACTTTAGGATTGATAAGAAAATGCTCTCCAGTGATGTATACATTGTGCGACTTGGTCAAGAAAGGATTTGGGGAGTAAATTGCTGTAAAAGGGCGATACACATACACACACTCTGGTGATTTATGTGCTTCACGTGTGATGTAGAACACAGCTTGCTTTTGTTAGGCAAATTTGGCCTTGTGTACTAGACAGTAGTACACTTCATGTTTCGGTTTCCATTTCTTAAGTGGACTTTCAAGGACTCCTACCAATCTAAACCAAGCAGTTTAATTCCTTTGTAGATTAAAACATAAAATAAAATCATCTCATACTGGAAGCAAACAGTGCTGAATTCAAGACATGCAAAGCATAAGTGAAAATCTAGGCTGATTTAGAAGAAGAAACTTTGAATTCCTTATAAATGGGAGTAATCTAGATAATTAGTCATTTTTTCCCCTTTTACTAGAAAATGACTAGTTTTTATTTCAGAGTGAGCTTCAAAGCAGCGTTTTAAATTTCTCCAGATGCAGCCTGCCAAAATTTTTGTGTAAGATCAACAAGCATTTTTAATGCACGTGCCTATTTTGTTGACCCATCCCTTACCCAACCACACTAAAAGATTGATTTTAGAGGCCAATAATGTGAAGTAAATTAAAAGGATAACATGGCCTTAATTGCTACTGGCTTCACCAGGCTTCTAGGCACCGGAATTTCTTGCGGAGAAACACTTTTAAGTGTCACAGCAGTTTTTGATCATGTGGTCTGGCTCACCCAGAGGCTTCAATTATCTCCCAGCCCTTCTCTACCTCCCCTCAGATATCTCTGAGAAGTGAAGAAAATGTGCATTTGTAAATTCAGTATTATGGACCTCTGATTATTTGGCAGGGTAAGAAAATAGGTTCTGCTCATTTTATAGTATTCACATAGGTTAGATGTTTAAACAACAAGAAAAAAGAGACATGGAATGGAGGAGGACAGTGAGACTAAGATCAAAGCTTTTTCCATTAACAAGAATTTTGTTGAATTCAGTTCATTCTCCTCTCAAATGATAACGAGATTGTGATTACTCTTGGGTGTCGGGTTAGACACAATATTGCACACGTAGCCTTAAGAAAAGTAAAGAGTACTTTTTGTGTGGATGTCAGTCAAATACAATGTGGACTTTAATTAACCTTAATTAATGATTTCTGATTACAGATTTTCTTTTGTGTGCCTTGGAGGCTGTATTTAGGTAGAGTGTTTTCAGCCAGCAGTGACATGAACTTGCTTCCTTTGTCTTGCCATGCAAACCACACACTAGGTTCTTATTACAATGAAAAATGTGATTCTGCATCATCTTCAGAATGGTCATATAAAGAATGAAATATCACTTGGGGAACAACTGAAATTCATAAGTGGTGTGGAGTATTTGAATCTTTAGAGGAACTATTTCTAATGTGAAAAGAATTTACCTATCAAAATTGCTGATATTTACTGGCTTCTGGCTGGATTTGAGGCCATTCCTTCCAAAGATTGAATGGGATTTTGAGTGGTGCCCCAGTTCTTTCAAATAAAAGCGTACTACAGAAGCGCTGGACCTAGTAGCATTTCCTTTGCCCAAGTGTACCCTTTACAAATTAACAAACATAACAACCAGGGAATATTGTAGACACTGGAGAGAATTGGACCTTATTTTTGATTAAAAGTACTTTTTTCCTGTGTCATGAGGTATCAAAAACCTGAATTAGGATGTTAATGTGCTATTTACATTCAATTTTTAACTAGAAGGTCTAATAAAAGTTAGATACAATATATCAATGCCAATTTATGAATTAAATTTCTGTGTGAGCAATTATTTTGTAGCTTATACAAAGCCCTAATAGCATATAACCCATCTTGTTTAGCGTAATTATGCTTATGAATTATAAATGCTTAGCTTTTACAATTAGACTTACCGATCTGTAGGCACCTTAATGAGAAATTACTGAAATTAAATTGATTTGTAATATTTGCTGTACTTTGTTCCAGGGTAGTGGTTATCTAAAATAATTTTTGGAATATGTGTGACTGCATGCAGTATGGCTTTATTTTTAAATAGAAATAAAGTCCTCCCCGTGGTATGATCCCATCTTTGACCAAGGAGGAGATGTCAAAAGTTGAAAGAGCAGAGTAGTTTCATATGTAGCCAAGAGAAAAGGTAGCGCATCTTTTGGATCCTTTTTTTTATTATTATTTTAAAGGGATGTTGAGAGTACAGGGAAAAGTTTCTATTAAAAAGGCAACTTTTATCTACAAGGTGTTTCCTCTCATTTGTGATGAGGGGAAGTTCAACATGTTGAATATGCTGGTTAATTAATTCTCCAGGGATCTCTCAGAGGGTGAAGCTTTCGTTTTGATATTTTGTGATGTCCAAAACACGAAACCTGTTAGTATTGCCCAAACACATCTGTTCCCAAGAATTAAAAGGACAATGTACTTGCCTTGGCTGCTAGTAAACAGCTACATCCAGCTTTCTAGCAGATCCTCCAACATGCCAGGTGTGCAAGACAAGCCTTTGAAATGTTGTGAATAACTTGACATTATCACATTGTTATTGAAATGCAAATTCTGCATAGAACTTGAAAGCGTTTTCAGTGTAGGACTAGGACAATGCATGTTGTCAACCATACCTAGTCTTAACTTGCTTGTTCTGTGAAATCTAATCATAATGTATTTGCATCTTTTATTGTTTTTTCTTGGCCATGTTTAAAGTGCTCAACACGCCTTCCTGGGTGGCACCTTGTTGGGGAGAGAATAGATTGGCTCCCAGCCTTGAGGTGTTTAGATAGGGCTGTTCTGCCCAGGAAGGAGATACGTTTCCTCAGATGAGTCTTGCTGAGTTCGACTTCAGCATTAGAAGTCAGGCTTACTGATGGTAATCAACACTGACAGTATTTAATGGTGTTATTATTAATAATGAAGACTATTTATATGGTGCTTATATTTTTCAAAGTGTGTTTATAAACATTGCCTTATTTCATCTTATCACAACCCTCTGGGTTAGGCAGGATAGGTATTATTTTGCCCAATTTGAAGATGAGATAACAGGTTCAAAGAGGTCAAGTAATTTGCCTAAGAGCACACCTCTGGTAAAGGAAGGGCCTGGAACAAGGTTCCAAACTGTATGAATCCGAGTTTCGTGCTCCTCCATATCACTCTGTTGTTTGCTAAATATTTAAAATTTAGAAAATAGTAAAATTGTCCCACCACAGTTGTTCTCACATTATCCCTATTATACAGAGTGAATTCTGACACAGAACATGTTTAGGAGTAGCTTTTTGAGGATTTTACTTGAGACTTTAGTGCAACCAGGACCTAAATTCCTACTTCTCAGTGAAATACCATTGCTGGGAGGGGACACTGTCTCTGGAGGTTCTTAGAGTATTGAGTCAAAGTCACCCTAAGTAATATCAAGTGTCAAGTAGCAGGTGATTTTAGTTAGGATTCTAGACCTGTTTTATGGTCGGGATAAAAATAAATAGTTACGTAAGGGTGGCAGTTTTGACCCTGGTGCAGGGTGGAACTGGAGGGACGAAAGGTTGAATCAGATATTCTCTCAGTAATATTCTCCTGGGGCTTGCAACTCATACCTATAAAACAGAAACACATGTTAGCAAGGAATGAAATAGACTGCATGGCACAACCTAAGTGGATCTTCCCTCTGACAAAGGTCATTTTACTCTGATTCAGGCTACTGGATCTAGTGAAAACAGTATCTCAATTTAATTCAGTAGGTAATATATTTAGCACCTACTCTTCACAAGGCAAAGTTCTACATACTGCAGAGAGACAGCAAGGAACTTGTTCAGAATTTACTGGTGTGTACCTACCGTAGCCCCACATTTTAGTGAAGAAGGTAGAGATGTGAAAAATTTTTCTAGTGTAAGGTCTGACTGTTCTTTGTCCCAAATGCAGAATGCAGAAGATGCCAAGAAGGCTGGAAGTGTCTCTGTCCAGCTGGGAGGTCAGGCCGGGCTCTGTGAAGGAGGAAGCATTTGAATTGTGCCTAAAGACAGAGTGAGGTCTCCATATTTGGGAGGCAAGGGGAGGAGAAGCGGTGTGGTGAAGGGAAAGGCAGGAGCAAGGCCCTGAGGTGGGGACTGTAGTACTTGGCCTTCCAACAGCAAGGGGCCCTCCTGGTGACTGGAGCACAGGGACAAGGTGATGTGGGAAAGCCCTGAAGACAGAGGAGGCATTGAGGCAGATTGTGAAGGGTTCTGCCCAGGGGCTGCAGGTGGCTGAAGCTTTTCAGCAAGAGGATGATGTCACCAGATATGTGTTTTAGAAGTATAAATCTGCTAGGACTATGAGTGGAAAAAGGAAACAGATTCTGGGTATGTTGGCATGGTACAGCCAACAGGATTTGGGGACCAGTTGGATGTGTCAGGTAAGGGAGGGGAAGGAGTGGAAACTGGTTCCAAGGTATCACCTCTGGGGAGCTGAGTGGATGGTTGTGGCATTGGCCAGGACAGGAACCAGGTTTACAGACAAAATATTTAATCAACAGCCATCATAAACCATATTTAAGTGACACATAATAAGCCCAACACCAAAGCCCAACACCTAGTCCTATTGTGCTCACGCTCAGCTCTTCACAAAGAGTGCTAAAGGTTTTAAAATTCAGTATGTTTAAACTGTCACATTTGTTCTGGCATTTGGAGCCACTTTGTTCAACACGAGGGAGGGTCATACCATAATGTGAGGTGGCTAACAGGAGGAAGATGGAAGCACATTCATTGCATCTATAAAACCCACTGTTACAAACGGGCAGAAGGACCAAGTGCTTAATGATCTGCTCATGTGAGAATCGGGGCATATATGGAGCCACCTAGTTCTGTTTATTTCATTCCAAACAATCTTACTTTATGAAAGTTTTTAAATTATGAAATTAGATATACATGTGTTCTCCCCTCCCCCAGCTCAATGTTGGGCATATTTATATGAGTGTTTCTCTCTTAAATTGCCTTGTGCAACTGAGATGCTACCGATGATGTAATTCACAAAACACAAATAACACCTAAATTGTGTTGTTTATTTAATAAGACAATGTTAATCAGACAACTAGGCCTTTTTTTTTTCTTTTTTGAACATCACTTATACAGTGGACAGGAAAATGTGTTGTTTAATGATATTTTACTTAAGAATGAATAAATCTTCATTGCATAGATGATTGGGGAATCACAAATTTCATATTAGGTTTCAACCTTTAGATAAATGTCGCTACAGTACAGTTGTCCAGAAGAATCTTCCAATGCCTCTACTAGGTTAAAATAACTAATATTTATACTGTTTAAAAGAATCCTTAAATGATGGATATTCTCTAATGCATGTGGGGCTTAAAACCTAGATGAAGGATTGACAGGTGCAGCAAACCACCATGGCACATGTATACCTGCACATTCTGCACTGTATCCCAGAACTTAAAGTAAAATAAAAATAAAATAAAAGATGGGTATTCTATATTTATCTTTCATGTTGCATTTTTCTTCGTGGGGTTTCTAAATAAAACCTGTAACATGAAAGTTTTATTCTATTCTGTATTTTAAAAAGAAGCTGAATAACAAGTGGAAAACAAAACAGGATTGGAAACAACTATTTTCAGTAGAAGGATTTAACAAACCAAATCTCTAGAAAGGTTCTAGAGAAACTTGATGAAACTGTTTGCTTTGATGTCTTATTTAAAAGGCACGTTAGAAGTAAACATTAAGGAATGACTTGAGACACCATATTGAGTTGGTATCGTGATGCCGAGAAATGGAATTATAGATTATTTGTCTGTTATGTGCCACGTTATTGCATAGTCGTACTGTGGCTTGTTTCTAACTTTACTTGTAGGCTGCCCTCTAGTGTTACTGAATCTCAGCACAACCACTTTTGTTTAGATCCCATAAAAGGTGACAAAACATAGAGAATGCTACCATCTAGTCAGCAGCTCGCCTGTTAGGAAGTTTATGATACATAGTTTGAAAGGTTTTGAATAAATTAAAATGTGCACATCACCAGTGCTCTTGATGGCACAGAAGACAACATTGGAAAAAACACACACTGATGACTGAATTGAAGCCATATCCTGAATACAAAGTCTAACACAAGTTTTAGGACTACTTTAACCAATTAACCACTTATATTTTCTATTTTGTATGTGCAAAAAAGCTACATGTGATAAAATAAGCTCTGTCTAAATAAGCTATAAGAACTTCTTTAGTTTAAATAAAAATTACAAGTATTAAGAAAAGCACTTTGTGAGGCCAAGGCAGGCAAATTGTTTGAGGCCAGGAGTTCGAGACAAGCCTGGGCAACATGGTGAACCCCATCTCTACTAAAAATACAAAAATTAGCCAGGAGTGGTGGCTCACGCGTGTAATCCCAGCTACTTGGGAGACTGAGGCACCAGAATTGCTTGAACCCAGGACGTGGAAATTGTGCCACTGCACTGCAGCCTGGGTGACAGAGTAAGACTCTGTCTCAAAAAAAACCAAAAGGAAAGTATTTCGGCCACCATTGGGTGGGATGTGTTTGACCAGACAGCTTCAAAGTTTATGATATAATTAGCCCTCAAAGAAGAGTTCTCAAACTTCAACACATTTTTCTCTTCCAAACCTTCAAAGAGTAGATCCAAGCACTTTTAAGATTTTTCTCTAAAGATATTAAGAAGAGAAACACACCCCACAACCTAAACTGTGGTGTTAAGTACTTTTCTGACAGTAGTGCCAGCTCTGCTTTTTCTTGGATGAAGAGTAAGCATACTCCAGAGTCCGCAAAAAGTGGTGAGAGTAAATTTCTGACACAGTTGCTATTTTTTGCATGTATAATGATGGCATTCTCAGTGGATTATGAAGGTAATATTGCAATGCTCCAAGTACATCCAGCTCACAGCAGCAGAGTAACTGAAGTGTATTCTATAAAAATGGCTACTGAGAACAACTATTTTCCGAAGTTTTAAAACTCAGATATGGAAAAACAACTAAAACCATATTAGTACTAGACACATGAAAAGAAACTGAACCCCAAAATGACACTTGGAAGTCAGCTTTTCTTCTAGAGGGGTGTTAGGACAGAGTAGTTAAAAGTATGGGCTCTGGAGGTTGCTATTCTATTGGCTGTGAGGTCCTAGCCTTGTATTCCTCATCTGTAAAGGGGAAATACTAAGGATACCTACCTCTTAAAGGGAGACAATATGTACCAGAATGATGTCTGGTACATAACAGCACTCAGTAAAAATAAGCTATTAGTATTTGACACCAAACCCTCCCAATATAATTAGCTAAATGCAATGTTTTTGTCACCAGCAGGATATGGGTTCTTGATAAGTAGAACTAAACAGACAAGATGATGAGGAGATGATAGTGTCCAGATTAATCTTCTTGCCAGTTTCTGTCTCTTTCTCTATGTTCTTTTGTGTGTCAGAGCATGGTTTAAAATAACTGAGTAAATAATCATTATTTCATTTTATTTAGGAAATACAATACATGCCTACTATGTGCAGAGAGCTAAATTAGATCGTATTGGATATTTCTCAAATATTAAATAAGGCACTAGGAGTTAGGTGACCTTTTTGCTACTGTTTTTATTTGCCTTTGTTGAGTCCAGTGCCCAGTTAAGAGCTTGTATTTATCAGGCCCACGATGCCCTGAGCTACTGCCTTCCTGTCTTCTGTTCTCAGAGGACAGGAAGAAACTCTGAGGTCATAATACCAAGTGTTTCCTCGCTGGCTGAGTTTTCTGAATGCAGTGTTTATTTTGTAGATAATGTAGATTGTATGTTTGGAATCACAGTACTCAGGGATTTTCACTAACAAAGAGGGTCCAAAGATCTCTGTTAATTAATTAGATTTTTTAAAAATAATGTATTTATCTTTTAGAGACTGGTCTCCTTCTGTGGACCAAAGTGGAGTGCAGTAGCATGGTCATAGCTTTCTGCAGCCTGGAACTCCTGGGCTCAAGTGATCCTCCTGAGTACCTGGGATTACAGGTGCACACCGAGCCTGGATAATTTTTACTTTTTTTTTTTTTCTATGAGCGGGGGTCTTGCCTTGTTGCTCAGGCTGGTCCAGAATTCTTGGCCTCAAGTGATCCTCTTGCCTCGTCTCCCAAGTAGCTGGGAATAAAGGCATGAGCCACTGCACCTGGCTCTGTTAACTTCATGTGTGGCTCAAAACCAATGTAAAGTTACAAACAAGTTTACATTATATAATAAAACTTTGTTATACATGGTATTAACTACTTTTACTGATAAACTGAATTGTCAAATTGAGTCACTGGCTTTAAACACGTCTTTCACAAAACCAAATAGCTGAACCACTAACCAGCAAAGTGGCTAGATTGGAAAGTAAACCTTTATTCTGAACCTGCCCTCACCCCTACTTCACTGAGGTGTAATGAGGAGATAGAAAAGAAGTTGGGTGATTCGAGAAGAAAAACAAGGCCTGAACTAATCATTAGCTCTCAAGCAAACAAGAGTTTTTTGTTTGCTTCATCCATTCCGGTTTGCTCGGGTGGGCACAACCTGATTCACAAAAATAAGGAACTTGTTGGTCAGGGGTTAGGGAATGTGCTAACAAGAGCTTGGATACTGGGTGTCTCTGAAGCTGGATAATGGGAATTGGGGCCCCTCCTTCCCAGTGGCGGAGAGGATTGTATTTATTTGGTATTCACCCAAAGTCAGAACCATCTGACAGCTGTTTGGTGTTTCTTGTGAAATGGACGTGGGCCCTGACCAGATGCTAGTGGACAGAAGTTCACAACACAAAAACCTGCATCAAAATAGGCACTAATTGGCACCCTCCTGACAATTTCAACAAATAAGGCAGGAATGGGCTGTATATGCTGTTGACCATCTCAACACCCAAGCTTGCCTTTCCTGGCTTAGGGAGGAGGCCCTGTTGGGGAACTGAGCTTTCTCTATAGCCAGGGATTTTTGGTTCCAGAACTTCTTGACATGAAACTTCCCAAAAGCTACTGAATGTTTGTTTTATATGTATGTATGCTTGCATGCATGTACTTAATTGAAACCTTTTAAGAAGGTAGGCAAACGAAGGATCATTTGGACTTCACTACCCATCTCTCACCTAGGCAAGTCTTAAAATGCAGAATTTTCTCCACAAAGTTGGTTGCTGTGCAGTACTTTTTGAACAAACACTTTATAAAAATTGTTACAGATGATCTTCATAGGAACCCCTCCAAATAAATGTGTGTATTTCATTTCATACCTTTCCTTGTAAGTGATTGGTAATATCTGTGATGTAGTTTTGTGCAAATATTTCTGTTAAATGAATTTTAAAAACCTAAAGTTATTTTAAAGTGGAAATTTCAGGGGCAAATCGATTTGACTATGCCACATAAATCATTAGATAGAACTTGCTCCTACTTGTACAGATACAACTAACTTTGATTTCAACAGTTAAACTGTCTTTTTAGTGCCCAAGATACTTTTTGAGTAAGCATTATCTCCTCTTTTTTCTCTCAATTTTGCAAGTAGAGAACAAACTCTAACTCCTGGCTTATCATTAATTCTGTTGGAATCTGTTACCCATCTATGGACCGACAAATAAAATTTTTTCTAAGGCAGGATGTAGTTTTATAATATACGGTTTAAAACACTTGTACTGATGTTACTGTTTATTACAGTAAAGCCCTTCCCTAACTATAGGGCTGTCTGTGGCCCTCCTCCCATCATTATCCATTAAAGTCTTTTCCCCATTCTCTCCAGGAATACAGATTTAAGAATGATCTATCCTCCACTCCAGGTATTTCCAAACCACAATCTATATTAACCCAGATAAGGCTGGACACATTTTGCCAGTCATTTCTATAATCATTTATCTAAAAAAATTAAAGACATGGTTGCTATATCATATGGAGTGTGAGAATCTATCTTATCATGATATCTTAACATCCTGCATGAAAGGATGTTGTTTTTTTTCCCCTAACATCTCACTCTCAGGATTTCTCTGGACCAGGAATCCACCCCCTCTTTCCCATTCTCTAGTGTGGCTCCTGCTTCTTTGAATGAAAGGCTGCTCTGACTAAAGGAGCTAGAATATGCCCAGCAACCAAGGCCGGGTACTATTGAGTCCATTGTTTGCTCCCAGCACTGTGGAGCCAAATCTCATTTTATAGCACAGTGTGTTCTAGGAATTCCACTTCATCAGTACAACAGACCTTCTCTAATGCCTTCCTATTTTCCCCATTTGCTGCTGTCACAGGCAGCGCCACACAGTCCTGCGGCAGGCAATTATAATTCACTTCTCTCCAAGGCTCTGCTCTCCTCCTTTTGCAAGGGACCACAAGGCATCAGCTGCCATATTAAATAGACGCTAATGGCACCAAGTGTGAGCAGCCAGAGCCGTGGTTGTGATGGTATGTTTAAGATTTAATCCCTTTGAGGAACTGAACCGGGAGTTCAGAGGTGGTTTCACTGAGGTTTATAAGAAATTTGGCTAAGATTATACTTGATGGATTTTCAAGTAATAAAAGGTATTTGTATTTAAAGTGAATATATTAATAAAATTTTCCAAACACAGTCCCCAAAAAATAGATCTGATACAAAGTTATGTAACATGTTATTCAAAGTTATATAGTGTAGTTGTCTAATAATACATTATATGTGCATATGTGCTGTATGTACTCATTTTTCTCTATAGCTTTCAAAGCAGTTTGCCATTTTCTAAATGGGGCAGTGTCCTTTGATGACTCACAAGGACTCTGGGGAATGAGCGAATGCTCCCTAGAGCAGGGCCAACTCCTCCTGGGCCGTTGTCTGTACAAGGAGATGCTTTTCTCCTGGAGACAGGATCGCCATCATTAGTAACATCCCTACACCCAATCCATAAAAAATTTTACTCTTTAAAATTTTCCAGCACAGTTTGGCAATGGTGGAATGAAAATGTATTCATTTTTGTCATATCTGGCAACATTTTGGCACCACTTATGAAATTATTTTCTATTGGATTTGTAAAAGTGCCCCATTAGTAACAGTTCCTGCAAGTGTAAATTGGAAATGTAGATAAGCTTTCCCATTGCTGTCTCCTTACCAAAATAGTAGGTTTTGAACTTTCCTGCCAATAGAAAGGATGTGGCCTGATGCTCCGTTTGAGACAGTGACTGTCTCACCTTCATACTGCTGGGGCTACTGAACTGAATTGCTCCATGGTGTCCAGCAGCTATGCTGAGGGATGGAGAACACCCTCTAATGAACCCGGGATGTTTCATTTATTACCAAATCATTAATTGACCCAGAGAGTGGCCAAGTAATTAGTGTAAAGTTTTGCAGAGGTTTTTTTTTTTCTTGAGACACAGTCTCGCTCTGTCACCCAGGCTAGAGTGCAGTGGCACCATCTTGGCTCACCGCAACCTCTGTCTCTTAAGTTCAAGCGATTCTCCTGCCTCAGCCTCCTGAGTAGCTGGGATTACAGGCGCGTGCCACTACGCCCAGCTAATTTTTGTATTTTTGGTAGAGACAGGGTTTCACCATGTTGGTCAGGCTGGTCTTGAAATCCTGACCTTGTGATCCACCTGCCTTGGCCTCCCAAGTGCTGGGATTACAGGCATGAGTCACCATGCACCAGCCCCTGCAGAGATCTTTTTTATATATACCATCTCATTTCATTCCCATAGTCCTCTATGGCACCTACTTTTACCCTGGCATGGAAAAATAGAACATTCTCCTCTTGACTAAAAAACCAGTGTGTGTAATGTTTTGTGTTTTATCACTTTGCCTAAATATTGTTCTTTGTAATTTTTAACTTAACAGACTAAAACATACTGAAAAAAATGGTTGGCTACAAAATCCTTTTTTTTTTTTTTTTTGAGAAAAGGAGAAAGAAAGAAACAGCAAAAGAAAGAAAAAAAGAATGAAAGAAAGAAAGAGGAAGAGAAAGAGGGAGAGAGAATGGGATTCTTGTTTTATTGCCCAGGCTAGAATACAGTCTAAAAATGGGTATTAAAAAC
>CAUYQU010059021.1:0-45000 GCA_963574635.1 Cheracebus regulus
TTTTTTTTTTTTTTTACTATTTTGTCGGAAAAAAACAAAACAAAACAAAACAAAAAACTACTCTCCCCAGTTCTACTTGGTTCACAAAATTCTTGCTAGCCCTGTTCTATTAAATGGCTTTACATATCCATCTTCTTAGACCTTCCAACCAACTCTTAATTGTTTAAATGCTAATCTAAGTCTCTGTTTATGGCAAATACAAGTGTTCCCATCAAACAGGTTTATGTGATTATCTATAAACATCACCCAAAGAAAGCTATTCACACTTCTTTTTAGGTTTTTTAGGTTTGTTTTTTAATTGGGTTACTGATATTTTGATATTAATGGCTAGAAGCGGACTTGCTAAATTATATGGCAATTATGTATTTAAGCTTTTGACAAATTGCCATACTGTTTTCCACAACATTGCCCTGTTTTATATTCCCACTAGCAAGGCATAAGCATTAGCATTGCAATTTCTACACAATATTGTCAATACCTTTTTTTTTTATTAGTATTATAGCCATCCTAGTAGGTATAAGATCATATCTCATTATTAAGTTTTAAAGTTTTATTTTATTTTAGGTTCAGGGGTACATATGCAGGTTTGTTATGTAGAAAGCTCATGTCATGAGGGTTTGTTGTGCAGATTATTTCATTACCCAGGTACTAATCCTAGTACTTATTTTTCTGATCCTCTCCCTCATCCCACTCTCAACCCTCAAGTAGGCCCCAGAGTCTGTTATTCCCCTCCTAGTATCCATGTGTTCCCATAGTTTAGATCGCACTTATAAGTGAGAACTAGAGATATTTGGTTTTCTGTTCCTGTGTTAGTTTGCTAAGGATTATGGCCTCCAGCTCCATTCATGTCCCTGAAAAGGATATGATCTCATTGTTTTTTATGTTTGCATAGTATTCCATGGTGTATATGTGCCACATTTTCTTTATGCAGCCTAATATTGATGGGCATTTAGGTTGATTTTGTGTCTTTGCTATTGTGAATAGTGCTGCAGTGAACATAGGTATGCATGTATCTTTATGGTAGAATGATTTATATTCCTTTGGGTGTATAACCAGTAATGGGATTGCTGGATTGAATGGTAGTTCTGTTTTTAGCTCTTTGAGGAATCACCACACTGCTTTCCACAATGGCTGGACTAATTTACACTCCCACCAACAGTATATAAGCATTCCCTTTTCTCCACAACCTCACCAGCATCTATCTTTTGACTTTTTAATAGTAGCCATTCTAACTGGTAGGAGATGATATCTCATTGTGGTTTTGATTAATACTTCTCTAATGGTCAGTATTATGAGCTTTTATCCATATGCTTTTTGGCCATATGTATATCTTCTTTAGAAAAGTGTCTGTTCATGTTCTTTACTCACTTTTTATTTTATTCTATTTTTATGTAAATTTAAGTTCATTACAGATTCTGGATATTAGAACTTTGTCAGATGCATAGTTTGCAAATATTTTCTCTCATTCTTTAGGCTGTTTACTCTGTTGATAGTTTCCTTTGCGGTGCAGAAACTCTTTAGCTTAATTAGATCCCATTTGTCAATTTTTGCTCTTGTTGCAACTGCTTTTAGTGCTTTGGCATGAAATCTTTGCCAGGTCCTAAGTCCAGAGTGGTATTGCCTAGGTTATCATCCAGGGTTTTTACAGTTTTGGGGTTTGCACTGAAGTCTGGAATGCATCTTGAGTTGATTTTGTATGTGGCATAAGGAGGTGGTCCAGTCTCAATCTTCTGCATAGGCTATCCAGTTATGCCAGCAGCATTTATTGACTAGGGAGTCCTTTCTTCACTGCTCGCTTTTGTCAGCTTTGTTGAAGGTCACATGATCGTAGGTGTGCGACTTTATTTCTGGGCTCTCTCTTCTGTTCTGTTGGTCTGTGTGTCTGTTTTTGTAGGAGTACCATGATTTTTGGGTTACTGTAGTCCTGTGGTATAATTTGAAGTTGGGTAGTGTGATGTCTCCAGCTTTGTTCTTTTTGCTTAAAATTGCCTTGGCTATTTGGTGTCTTTTTTTTTTGGTTCTACATGAATTTTAAAATAGTTATTTTCTGTTGTGAAGAATGTCATTGGTGGTTTGATAGAAATAGCATTGAACCTGTAAATTGCTTTGAGCAGTATGGCCATTTTAATAATATTGACTCTTCCTCTCCATGAGCATGAAATCTTTTTCTATTTCTTTGATTTCTTTGAGTAGTGTTTTGTAATTCTCATTGCAGAGATCTTCCTCCTCCCTGGTTGTCTTCCTAGGCATTTTATTCTTTTTTTGTGATACTTACGAATGGGTTTACATTCCTGATTTGGCTTTCGGCTTGGCTACTTTTGGTGGGCGGAGAGTTCTGTAGAGATCTATTAGATACACTTGGTTCATTTAGTTCAGGTCCTGGATATCTTTTTTTTTTTTTTTTCCTTTTGAAATGGAGTCCTGCTCTATTGCCTAGGCTGGAGTGTAGCGGTGCGATTTCCGCTTACTGCAAACTCTTCCTCCTGAGTTAAAGCGATTCTCCTGCTTCAGCCTCTTGAGTAGGACTACAGACATATGCCAACATGCTCAGCTAATTTTTGTATTTTTAGTAGAGATAGGCTTTCACCATGTTAGCCAAGATGGTCTCAAACTCCTGACCGCATGATCCTCCCACCTTGGCCTCCCAAAGTGCTGGGATTACAGGCGTGAGCCACCAGGCCGGGCCATTCCTGGATATCTTTGTTAATTTTCTGCTTCTGTGATCTGTCTAATATTTCAGTAAAGTGTTAAAGTCTTACATTATTATTGTATGGGAGAGTATGTCTCTTTGTATGTTTCTAAGACATACAAAAGAATCTACTTGAGGAATCTGGGCGTTCTTGTGTTGAGTGTGTATATATTTAAGATAGGTCTACTTTTGGAATCGAAACCTTTACTATTATGTAATGAATACCCTTCTTTGTCTTTTTTGGTCTTTGCTGGTTAAAAATCTGTTTTGTCTGAAATTAGGATTGTAACCCCTTCTTTATTCTGATTTCCATTTTCTTGGTAGATTTTTCTCCATCCCTTCATTTTGAACCTATGGATGTCACTGCCTGTGAGATAGGTCTCTTGGAAAGTATACCATTGGGTCCTACTTTTTTATCCACCTTGCCACTCTGTGCCTTTTAAATGGGGCATTGATATGGTTTGGCTGTGTCCCCACTAAAATCTCATATTGAATTGTAGTTCCTATAATCCCTGTGTGTCATGGGAGGGACTAGGTGGAGATAATTGAATCATGGGGGTGGTTTCCTCCATTCTGTTCTTATGATAGTGAGTTAGTTCTCACAAGATCTGATGGTTTCATAGTGCCCAGTGAAGAGGGAAGACCTTCACTGGGCACTCATTCTCCTGCCACCTTGTGAAGAGGTGCCCTCCACCACGATCTTAAGTTTCCTGAGGCCTCCCCAGCCATGCAGGACTGTGAGTCAATTAAACTTCTTTCCTTTATAAATTACCCAGTCTTGGGTTTGTCTTTATTAGCAGCATGAGCATGGACTAATAAAGGCAGATAGCTTGTTTACATTCAAGGTTAGTATAGTATGTGTGGAGTTGATCCTGTCATTGGGTTGTTAGCTGGTTATTATAACGGCTTGTTTATGTGGTTGCTTTATAGTGTCCCTGGTCTTGTACTTAAGTGTGGTTTTGTATTGGCTGGTAATGATCTTTCCTTTCCATATTTAGTGCTCCTTTCAAGATTTATTATAAGGTAGATCTAGTTGTAACGAACTCTCTCAGTCTTTGCTTGTTTACTTATTTCTTCTTCACAAATGAAGCTAAGTTTGGCTGAATATGAAATTCTTGGTTGAAGATTTTTTTCATTAAGAATGTTGAATATATTCCCCCAATCTCTTCTGGCTTGTAAGGCTGGTTTCTGCTGAGAGGTCCACTGTTAGCTTGATGGGGTTCTGTTTGTAGGTGGCATGCCCTTTCTCTTTAGCTATCTCAAACATTCTTTCTTTTATTTCAACCTTGGAAAATCTGATGATCATGTATCTTGTGGGTGGTTTTCTTGTGTACAATCTTATAGGGGTTCTCTGTTCTTGCTGAATTTGGCTCTTGGACTCTCTAGTGAGGTTGAAAATTTTCATAGACAATATCCTAAAATATGTTTTCTAAGTTGTCTGCTTTCTCCATGTCCCTTTCAGTGATGTCAATGATTCATAGATTTGGCCTCTTTACATAATTATATATAAATATATATATATATATATATATATATATGAGACAGAGTCTTGCTCAGGTGCCAGGTGCCAGGCTGGAGTGCAGTGGCATGATCTCAGCTCACTGCAACCTCCGCCTCCCAGGTTCAAGCAATTCTCCTGCCTCAGCCTCCTGAGTAGCTGGGACTACAGGCGCACACCACCACACCCAGCTAATTTTTGTATTTTTAGTAGAGACAGGGTTTCACCGTGTTGGCCAGGATGGTCTCGATCTCTTGACTTTGTGATCTGCCCACCTCGGCCTCCCAAAGTGCTGGGATTACAGGCGTGAGCCACTGTGCCCAGCCAATTCTATATTTCTTTGAGGTTTTATTTTTTTTTCTTTATTTTTGTCTGACTGTCTGATTTCAGAGAGCCAGTCTTCTAGTTCTGAGATTCTCTCTTCAGCTTGGTCTATTCTGCTGTTAATACTTGTGATTGCATTGTGAAATTCTTGTAGTGTGTTTTTCAGCTCTATCAGATCAGTTAGGTTCTTTTTTGATATTGATTTTTTTTATACTTTAAGTTCTGGGATACGTATGTAACATAGGTTATATAGGTATACATGTGCTGTGGCGGTTTCCTGCACCCATCAACCTGTCATCTACATTAGGTATTACTCCTATTGCTATCCCTCCCCTATTCTCCTCCCGCTGGCAAGCCCCAGTATGTGATGTTTCCCTCCCTGTGTCTATGTGTTCTCATTGTTCAGTTCTCACTTATAAGTTAGAACCTGTGGTGTTTGGTTTTATGTTCCTGTGTTAGTTTGCTGAGAATGATGGTTTCCAGCTTCATCCATGTCCCTGCAAAGGACATGAACTCAGTGCTTTTACACTGTTGGTAAGAGTGTAAATTAGTTCAGCCATTGTGGAAGACAGTGTGGCAATTCCTCAAGGATCTAAAACCAGAATACCATTAGACCCAGCAATCCCATTACTGGGTATATACTCAAAGGATTATAAATCATTCTACTATAATGACACATACACATGTATGTTTATTGCAGTACTGTTCACAATAACAAAGACCTGGAACCAACCCAAATGCCCATCAGTGATAGACTGGATAAAGAAAATGTGCGACATATGTAGCATGGAATACTATGCTGCCATAAAAAGATTCTTTTTTATACTATTTTGTCTCTCGACTCCTGTATCATTTTATTGTGATTCTTAGTTTCCTTGGGTTGGGTTTTACTTTTCTCCTGAACCTTGATAATCTTCATTTCTATCCATATTCTGAATTCTATTTCTGTTATTTCAGCCAATTCAGGCTGGTTAAGAACCCTCATTGGAAAACTAATGCAGTCATTTGGAGAACATAAGACACTCTGGTTAGTTGAGTTGCTGGAGTTCTTGCATTGGAGTTCTTTCTCATCTCTGTTGAGTTGCTGGAGTTCTTGCATGGAGTTCTTTCTCATCTCTGCATGTGGATGTTCCTTTAGCTGCAGTGTAGATTGAGTATAGTCAGTAGACTTCTTTTCTGGATGTTTTCACTGAACTGAGACTTTGTGCAGGGTCTTTATTTGTAGTTCCCTTCTTATTTTCACAGGGGATATGTTAGCAAGATATTTTGGTGTTGAAGCTTTGAGGTGTGATCCAGTAAGTGCTGCTTAAGTGTAGTAGTCAGTTGGTAGGCTTTTGCTCAGTTGCATTGCTCCCTTGTATTTCCTCACAGTTGCAGCTGTACTCCCTCTCAATTCTCTGAAAGTGTGGGCTCTTCTCCCACTTGAGAGCTGGCTGTAGATTGCAGCTTGGCACTCCCAGGCTGCCCATCACAGCTCTGGGGTGATCTTGGGGTTTACGTTTTCTCCCCAGTTTGGAGGTAAGACAGTAAAGGACCTTAGTAGTGGTTGTGGCTGAGGGTGAGGCTTCACCCCAGAAAGATGCAGATCAGCAATTGCTTACTGCAGTCATCCCAGGTTGGGGGGGTTTATGCTGTGGACCCAAGCTGGGGGTTCCTTGCCTGGTGATGGGCAAGGAGTGTGGATGGGATTCATAGGAGATGGACTGACCTTTCCTTGGGTTGACTGCTGCCTCTTGGTGGAGTGGATAAGGCACTTACGGTTTTTGCTCCTTTGTTTGTCTGAGGGTAACAGGGGCAGAGGTGTTGTCAGATGACTCTGGGAGTCTCTTCCTAGGGAAATTCAGGGTCATTACCAGTGGGTATGCTCAGCCATGGGTGGGATGACTGTTCGTGGCCATAAGCCAGGGGCTCTGCCTGGTGTAAAGTGGGGATAGGGGTTCTAGGGAAGAAGGGCTGGACTCCTTTCCATAGAGTGGCTATGATGTGCTGGAGGTGCCAATACAGTGACTAGGCCCTTTGTTCTTTTCCCAGCCCAAGGGCTGTTAGGGCTGTGCCACTGCATCTGCAGTTGTGGAGAAGTTGTGGGTTGACTCTGGAATGTTCTCCTCAGAGAAATGTTGGGTTGCTTCTGATTGAAGTGGTCAAGCAGGGGCAGGGTGTTTGAGCTGAAATCCCAGGTCAGGTGGCCCTGCCCATTGAGGAACAATGAGGACTGGGACCTGTGTGAAGAACAGTCTGGTCACTTTTCTGTGAAGTGGGTGCTCTTTGCAGGAGTTTGATTCAGCCCCTGGTTTCCACAGACTCTCCAGAGCCTGGAGACAGCAAGGGTGAGGGCTGCAAGGCAGCAAAGATGGCATCCTACCACTTCCACTGGGAGCTCTGTCTCAGGGAGTTGCAGAGTTGCTACTTGCTTGATATCCCCAGCAGGCAGTGGCTGGAGGCCCAGGCCTGGAGGACCTGCCCAGTGAGGAAATATGAGTTGAGGAAGCTATGTAACAAACAGTTTGGGTGCTTTTCCACAAGGATGGTTCAGTTTGCTGGGTGTTCACTCTAGCCCCTAGTCACCTCAGATTTTCCGGTACCTGAAGATATCAACAGCAAAGACTATGAAACAGCAAAGATGGTGGCCTGCCCCTCCCACTGGGAGCTCCATCCCAAGGAGGTATGGGCCAGTTGCTGGCCCAAACACACTGGCTGGGATGATAGGGGACGCTGGTTGGGAGGTTCTGCCCAGTGAGGAGGAGTGGAACTGGGGACTTGGATAAAAAAGTTGTCTGGCCACATTTCCATAGAGAAGCTGTGCTGTGTTGGGGATCCTCTTAGTCCTTAATTGCCTTTACCTCTCCAATGCCTGAAGGCAACAACAGCTAAGGCTGTGAAATAGCAAAGGTGGAAGCCTGCCCCTCCCTCTGGGAGCTCCGTCTGAGGGAGGTGCAAAGCTGCTACCCGTAACTGACTCGAATTCCAAGCCAATGGGTCTCATCCTGCAAGGTGCTGTGGAAGTGGGGCCTGCAGACCATTGCTGCTCTGCTCCTTGGATTCAGCCTCTTTCCTAGGGGTATGTACAGGGATCTAACCTCTTGCTTTGCTGGAATTGCAGCCACTTTTGCTGGGAAGCCCTGAAATCTAAATCGTTTAGGTCTTCGTGTGTGCCTGACTGCTCTGCTGAGACTCTGTGTGGCTCTGTGTGTCAGACGGAAGGCCCTGGGGAAGTAGGTTCACGAGGGTGACCCAAGGCTTGCAAAGATTGTGGGAGAAGCATGAGTCCCTGGGGTTACTCACTTACTCACCCCTTCCCTGGGTTGGGCAGACTCCCCTGGCTCTGGTGGCCTCCCGGGTGGGTGGTTGTCCTGCCTCAGTTTTCTCCATTCCATATGAGTCAAGTTGTTTTCTTGATGAATTCCAATGCATGTACATGGATGTATCAATGGAGGTGCTGTATTTACTTGCTTCTTCTGTTTTTCTCCATGAGAGTAGCATAGACTAGCTGCTTCTAGTCAACCATCGTAACCAGCTCCCTCTGTAATTTGTACTAATGTTGAATTTAAAATGGGGTGTTGTGTCCTGTTCTTTCCCTCTCCCTATTAACAAGTAAACTGTTTGCTATATTGGTTTATCAGTGGTTATGCTCCAAATTGCATCTCTATAATACCAAAAGTTTATCCAATAATATAGTCTTTTAAGATTGTAAACTCCTCAAGTCTTGTAGTTTAATCCAGTAAGCACTTATCTAATATCTTTAATGAGTTACAGGGTAAGAAGGATAAAAGAGGAACAAGGTTTATCCTTTCTATCCAAGAATTCAGAGTCTGTTAGGCAAGAGAGATGTGCAACTATTAAAATAGTTCTGCTACAATGAAAGTTTTGGTAAATGCCATAGTAGAGGTAAAAATTACAGTGCCAGAAATATATAGTTTACTGGAAAAAATGTTTTCAATGTTTCTGATTAATCTAAGACATTATAATCTCAAAATTGTAAAGCTAGAAGGATGTTTAGACATCATCTAGTTCAAATCTCTCATTTGACCAAGATGTGGAACCTGAGACGCATAGAGGCAGAGTAATTTGCCCAAGGTCACATATCATGAATTGTTAGTCTCATATTTACTTCCACGGTCATGTTCTTCCCATGATGCCAAATTGTTTTTGGAGTTAGTTTTCTAGGACAGTGAGACACAAAAGAAGTGCTTCTTAATGATGATGATGATTTAACCCAGAATCTGTACGCCACCCCTAATTTTTCTTCATCTAGAAAAAAGATTTTCTCTAGAAAATACTGTAATTAAGGTAAATTATTTTGCAACTATTGCCCAAATATATCTCCCCTACTCAGAGAAGGCAATCATTAAGAAAGAGAGGGACTCTGGGGTTGAAGTTGGGCATGCACACACATGCACACACTTGTGTGTAGAGGGAGGTAGAGAGAGAAACAGAAGTCTTTATTATCTATTTTTTTGGGCTTTGATTCTTTTCAGATGTGGTTCTCCTTATATCCTTATATAATTCAGTGGAATCTGAAATGTTTATATCCTCTTGACATTGTCAGGTTAACTTTTTGGAGCACTGATAATGTGCTGGGCTCCATGTGGAAAGATAAGTGAATCTGTTAAAACACATTTGTTGAGCACTTGTGATATACCAGGTACTGCCTTAGGCGTGGGAATCCAGGGGTGAACAAAACAGTTCGTTCTCCAAAGAGGCTTAAATTCTAATGGGGGAAATTAAGCAATAAACATGTAAATGAAATAACCTCAGTTATTGTACAGGCTGTGGAAGATAAAACCAGATAGGGTGGTAGCGGGTGGGTGGGGTTGGGGTTAGAGAGACTTCAGCTAGCATGCTGAGGCATGAAATTTGAATGATGACGGGGCTGCCAACTCATAAAGATGTATGAGAGAAGTATTCCAAGCAGAAAAACTGCAGGTGGGAACGTGCTTTGCATGATCAAGGAACAACAAGAAGGGATGGTCAGGGTGGAATGAACAAGAGAGAGTGGTAGAAGAAATATGTAAGATCATACAGTGCGTGAGACGCTAAAGAATTTGTTTTGTTTAAGTGTGATGAAAAGCATGCTTTGGAAAGATCACTTTCTTTGGCTGCTGCATGAGAGAAAGACTTCAGGAGTCAAAAGCCGGAAGGGAGATTATGGGGATGCATCAGATGAGAGATAACGGGGCGAATGAACTCAGGTGTAACAATGAAGAGGTTGAGAAGTAGTAAGATGCGAAAATATTTTGATGGAGGAATTGACAGGGATTATTTATGAATTAGATATAGAGTTTAAGGGGAAGAAAGAATGAAACTTAGGTTTTATCCCTCAAGGAACTAAAGGAGAAGGTAATGTAGTTTACTAATATGAGGAAAGATTTGTTCAAAAGGAGAGAACTTTTGGTTTAGGTGAGGAAAAGGTAAAATCAATAGTTCTGGTAGTGTTAAATTTAAGAATCCTATTAGACATCTACATGAAACTGGAGAGCAAGAAAAAAAAAAATAAAATAACAAAACAATGAGTGAAGAACCTGTTCCTGAAGTTTTGCTATGAAGAGGAGCCAAGAATCAAGCTGGTAATTGTGGAAATAGTTGTTTTTTGAAGATGATTTTTTTAAAAGGCATTACAGTTTTTAGTCATTTTAAGATTTTTCTGGTAGTTTTTAAAAAATGTCATATTTATGTGGTGCTAGGAATCACCCAGGAGAGAGAGAAAGATAAAATGACTGTGCCAAAGGGAAAGAGAAATATACTAAGAGGAATATTTTGGGAAATGCAAAGGAATGAATCCAGGCCATTTTTCTGCCTGGTGGGATTATCTGACAGAGTTGATGATCCATCTGAGATTTGTTGTTATTTTGGTTATTTTAGAAGTCCAATAACATTCGTCTTTCTCTCCCAAAATTGTAGCCAGTTGAGAAAAATGCAGACTTATTTTCCTCTGCTATCCCTCTATTCCTCTCCATTTGCTTAGTAACTCTTCCCCCATCTCTTTATTTGGAGCCTATGTGTGTCTTTGCATGTGAGATGGGTCTCCTGAATACAGCACACCAATGGGTCTTGACTTTTTATCCATTTTGCCAATCTGTATCTTTCGACTGGGGCATTTAGTCCATTTACATTTAAGGTTAATATTGTTACATGTGAGTCTGATCCTGCCATTTTGATACAAGAGGTGGTTTTGCCCATTAGTTGAAGGTTTCTTCATAGTGTAGATGGTCTTTACCATTTGGCACGTTTTTGCATTGGCTGGTACTGGTTGTTCTTTTCCATGTTTAGTGCTTCCTTCAGGAGCTCTTGTAAGGCAGGCCTGGTGGTGATGAAATCTCAGTAGTTGCTTATCTGTAAAGAATTTTATTTCTCCTTTACTTATGAAGCTTAGTTTGGCTGGATATAAATTCTGGGTTAAAAATTCTTTTCTTTAAGGATGTTGAATATTGGTCCCCACTCTCTTCTGGCATGTAGGTTTTCTGCTGAGAGATATGCTGTGAGTCTGATGGGCTTCCCTTTGTGGGTAACCCGACCTTTCTCTCTGGCTGCCCTTAGCATTTTTTCCTTCATTTCAATGCTGGTGAGTCTGACGATTATGTGTCTTGGGGTTGCTCATCTTGAGGAATACCTTTGTGGTATTCTCTGTATTTCTTAGATTTGAATGTTGGTCTGCCTTGCTAGGTTGGGAAAGTTCTCCTGGCTAATATCCTAAAACTTGGTTTCATTCTCCATGTCACATTCAGGTACAACAATCAAACGTAGATTAGGTCTTTTTACATAATCCCATATTTCTCAGAGGCTTTGTTCATTTCTTTTCACTCTTTTTTCTCTAATCTTGCCTTCTCATTTTATTTCATTCAGTTGATCTTCAGTCTCTGTTACCCTTTCTCTGCTTGATCAATTCAGCCATTGAAACTTGTGTATGCTTCACGAAGTTCTCATGCTGTATTTTTCAGCTCCATCAAATCATTTATGTTCTTCTCCAGGCTGGTTATTCTAGTTAGCATTTCATCTAACCTTTTTTCAAAATTCTTAGTTTCTTTACATTGGGTTAGAACATCCTCTTTAGCTCAGAAAGGTTTGTTATTACCCACCTTCTGAAGCCTCCTTCTGTCAATTTATCAAATTCATTCTCCATCCAATTTTGTTCCCTTACTGGTGAGGGGTTGTGATCCCTTGGAGAAGAGGCATTGTAGTTTTTGGTGATTTCAGCCTCTTTGCACTGGTTTCTTCCCATCTTCATAGATTTATCTACCTTTGGTCTTTGAAGTTGGTGATTTTCAGACAGGATCTCTGAGTGGATGTCCTTTCTGTTGATGTTGAAGCTATTTCTTTCTGTTTTTTAGTTTTCCTTCTAACAGTCAGGCCTCTCTGCCTCAGGACTGCTGGAGGTCAACGCCAGACCCTGCTTGACTGGGAATCACCAGAGGGGCTGCAGAATGGCAAGGATTGCTGTCTGTTCCTTATTCTGGTAGCTTTGTCCCAGAAGGGTACCCATCAGATGTCATCGAGAGCTCTTCTGTATGAAGAGTCTCTTAGGATAAACAGGGGTCAGGGAGCCACTTGAGGAGGTACTTTGTCCCTTATCAGAGCTCAAGTCCTGTGCTGAGAGCTCCATTGTTCCCTTCAGAGCTGCTGGGCAGGGACATTTAAGACTGCTGAAGTGAATCTCACAACTGCCCCTTTTCCCAGTTGCTCTGTCCTGGGAAGGAGGATCTTTACTTATAAGTCCCTGACAGGCTACTGCCTTTTTTCAGAGATGCCCTGCCCAACAAGTAGGGAGTCTAGTCACAGTCTGCCCGCAAAGACCCTGTTGAGCTGCCATGGGCTCCACTCATCTGCTTTGTAAACTTTCCTGTGATTTTGTTTACACAGGCAAGGTTAGACCTGCTTCGTTAATGGCAGACTGCCTTGGTAATGTCAGACACCCCTCCCCTCAACGAGCTTGATTGTCCCAGGTTGAGTTCAAACTGCTGTGCTGGCTGTGAAAATCTGGAGCCCGTGGGTTTCAGCTTGCTGGTCTTTGTGGGGGTGGGACTTGCCCAACCAGATCACTTAGCTCCCTGCCTTCAGCCCCCTTGTTTTCAGGGGAATGAGAGGTTCTGTCTCGCAGGTGTTCCAGGCCATCCAGTTTTGTGCTGGAAACCCGCGTGGCACTGGCAGGTCTCTCCTGGTCTGTGAGTTTGGTTGGAAATGTGGAGATTACTCGCCTCTTCTTTGTTGCTCTCGCTGGAAGCTGTACTCTGGAGCTGTTCCTATTTGGCCATCTTGGCAGAAGTCCTCAATATTTCTATATTTTCGTGGTGTAAAAATGAACTACTACTTAAACATGATATTATGAATGATTGGAAAATGGATGAAAGTGACAGTAAGTTAACAATTAATATAACTATGTACAATGAAAAACTAACAAGTCCAAATTAAGTTTTGGGGGTATTTTACATTAGATTACAGTTATGCGTTGCTTAATGACAGAGATATCCTCTTCTGAGAAATGCATCATTAGGAGATCTTTGTCATAGTGCAAACATCATAGTGTGTGCCTACACAAACCTAGGTGGTATAGCCTACTTCACACCCAGGCTCTAAGGTATAACTTATTGTTCCTGAGCTACAAACTTGTACAGCATGTTAGTGTATTGAATTCTGTAGGACACTGGAACACAATGAAAGTATTTATGTATTAATCTATAGCTAAACATAGAAAAGACATAGCAAAAATACAGTATAAAAGACAAATGGTACACCTGCATAAGGTACTTGCCATGAACAGAACTTGCAGAACTCAAAGTTACTCTGGGTGTCAGAGAGTGAGTGGTAAGTGAATGTGAAGGCCTAGGACATTGCCTTACACTGCTGTAGACTTTATAAACACTAATAGTATTTCCATTAGGCTATACTAAATTTATAAAAATTATTTTTCTTTCTTCAATAAGTTAACCTTAACTTATTGTAACTTTTTACTTTATACGTTTAAAATTTTTTCTAACTTTTTGACTTTTGTGATAACACTTAGGTTTAAACACAAACACATTGTATAGTTGTACAGAAATATTTTCTTTCTTTATAGTCTTATTCTATAAAAATTTTTCCTATTTTAAAAAACTTTAGGGCCTGGTGTGGCAGCTTGCATTATAATCCCAGTACTTTGGGAGACTGAGGTGAGAGGATTGCTTGAGCCCAGGAGTTTGAGGCTGCAGTGAGCTATGCTGGTATCATTACACTCCAAACTGGACAAAAACATACTCTAGCCTAGGTCTACATAGGATCAGGATCATCAGTATGACTGTCTTCCACCTCCACACCTTGCTCCACTAGAAGGTCTTCAGGGGCAATAATACACATGGAGCTTCCATCTCCTGTGATAGCAATGCGGTCTTCTGGAATACACCTGAAGGACTGCCTGAGGCTGTTTTACAGTTAACTTTTTAAAAAACAATTAGACATAGTACACTCTAAAATGATTAAAAGTATTGTCTAATAAATACATAACCCAATAACATAGCCATTTATTGTCATTACCAGGTGTTATATACTATGCACAATTGCATGTGCTATACTTCTGTAGACTGGCAGTGTGGCCCATTGCTGACTGAAACACCATTATGTGGTGTATGACTGTAATTTCAGGTATGGGCTATAAAGAAGCAAATATCAGCACAAATTTGTCAGTTTTTATGACAAAATATTTCGTTCTATTTAATTGCTTTTAAGTTTTTAAGAAGTGAGAATATTCGTATTTTGCGAGGTCTTGTTCTAATTTTTTGAGTGACTTCTAGACCCTCATGGATATGTTGTGTTATTGCAGGGGCATTCTGTGAAGGTGGAGCTTGAAACTCTTGGCATTTAAAAGATGGCAGGGATTTAAGGTGAAAGGAGGCAAAGAGATATGATAAAAAGAAAAGGAGGAAAAAAGGAAAGACAAATCAAGGACGAGAATTTAACGTATATTCAGAGTTAAAAACATATTTGACTCTGGTTTGGGGGCTGAAAATAGAGAATCTCCATTTTTGATTTAATTATGTAATTAGGGCAGTGGGATGGTCTGGTGTGGTGAAAAGTTCATGCTCTGAAATCAGACCAACCTGGGTTTAGTTCCAGTGCCACCTCTCATGAGCTGTGTGACATTAGACAAGCTCCTGAATCTTCCTGAGGCTTATGTAAAATGGCAATGTTTGTAGTACCAAATTGGATAACACTCATAAAGAACTTAGCACAGTGAGTAGATCATAATAAACCCTCTGTTAAATGTGAGCTATTACCATTATCTGAGACCAAACAATGAGGCAGTAATTTAATTATACGTTTAATATCAATCTGAGACTATTAAGATGAAAGTGATGCCAATGAAAATGATCAATAATTTTTTGGTTTTACAGAAACATGGAACAGGCTCCATTTACATACATAAATGAATCTGAGATTTTAAAAGCTCCCTGCCTGGGGCATTCTCAAGGATCCTGCCTCTCATATATCTTAATCAACTCCATTGTAACCACTGAACTGAAGCTGTGGATTCATTACTGCTTCAAAACTGACATTTAAAAACCATGGCCAGAGCGAATCTGAGGGTAGAAGAACATTGTGTTGAGGTGGCACATGACTATTGAGAAAAAGGTGTTACCTTTTCTCACACAAAGTTTGACCACTTGAAGTTCAAATGAATGTGGGTTGATTGAAAATGCCTGGTGGTGTCATTTAGCTGTTTCTTAAAAAGGTTTTTGAAGACTTTAAGCTGTAACATTTGAGCCTATGGAGCTAAACAGATGCTTCCAGGGACTCAGTGTGAGTAATGTTCTCCTATTATAGCCTGGGTCATAATTCATCAAATATTGCTTTAGTGGCCTGGAAGAGCCAATATATCTCTTGAGTATGCACAGGGGATGTATTCTAATGCTGGAAGATCTGGTTCAGTAACCAAAAACATATTTAGAGCTAAAAATGGAAATTCCATTGGGAAAGCCCGTGATTTAAATAAATATTTAGGCAGGGCACAATGGCTCATGCCTGTAATCCTAGGCTTTGGGAGGCTAAGGTGAGAGGATTGCTTGAGGCCAGCAGTTCAAGACATGCCTGGGTAACATAGAAAGACCCCATATCTACAGAAAAATGAAGAAATTACCTGGGCATGTGTTGCATGCCTATAGACCCAACTACTTGGGAGGGTGAGTCAGGAGGATCTCTTGACCCCAGGAAGTCGAGGCTGCAATGAGCTATGACTGCACAACTGCATTCCAGCCTGGGTGACAATGCAATACCCTGTCTCTAAAGTAAATGCATAAATAAATTTCTAGAGGATCTGCTTCAAGTTAGCTAACCATCAGCTCCCAAGCTATTGATGCCGTTTGTGCTCAGAACAGAACAAAGCTCTTGTGGGAACAGAATTATTACTAATTTTAATTTTCCAGTATAACCATTAGCATCTTTGCTCCAATCGTAGAGCAGCCAAATCCAGTAATATGAGTTGATTTTGTGCTGTTGCAGATGACAGTGTCACTCTTGTTTTAGTGTATTTTTCACATTTTTCCATGAGTTGCCTCATGTCATTAATTTAGTGGATTATTGCCTTAGATAGTATTTAACTGCTCTCAAGATATCTGGAAATATTTGAGGCATTGGGACAGCATTTAGTGGGTTATTGCCTTAGATTAGTGTTTAACTGCTCTCAAGGTATCTGGAAATATTTGAGGCATGGGACAGGTGTGGCTAGCCTAGCCACCTTCTTATTCTTATCCCCACAAATGATCAGATTAGCAGTTCAATTAAGAGGAAATGCTTCCTGGAAAACTACCAGCCTGTTCACTGAATGAAGTCCTGTGGCATGGAAAACAGGGCCGGCCAGCCATTATAGTATTTTAGTTGAATTCACCTGCATAATATTAAATAAACTCCACTTCTCATCATAGGAAAGTAGAAAGAGAGAAGAGGGCAAAAGCAGAGCGAGGATGAAAACACACCAATGAGCAAGCCATATTCTCTAACTTTTGACCCAAGCACCATCACTTTGGTAACAAGAATTTTCAGTGGATTGCACCAATTCTTCCTTCTCATTCTATTTTCTTGTTTTTATCTTTGAACTTTTATTTTAGGTTCAGTAGGTATGTGTGCATGTTTGTTACAAGGGTAAATTGCATGTTACTGGATTTGGTGTACAAATGATCCCATCACCCAGTAGGGAGCATAGTACTGGACAGCTTTTCAACCTTTACCCCCTCTCACCCTCTCATCTTCCCTGCTCTAGTAGTCTCAGGTGTCCATTGTTCTCATGTTTATGTCCATGTGTACTCATTGTTTAGCTCCTACTTATGAGTGAGAACATGTGATATTTGGTTTTCTGTTCCTGCCTTAGTTTGCTTATGATAATGACCTCCAGCTGCATCCATGTTGTTGCAAAGGACACAATTTCACTTTTTATGGCTGCATAGTATTCCATAGTGGATATATACCACATTTTCTTTATCCACTATTGATGAGCATCTAAGTTGACTCTATGTCTTTGCTATTGTGAATAGTGCTGTAATAAACATTCATGTGCATGTGTCTTTTTGGTAGAATGATTTATTTTCCTTTGGGCATGTAACTGGTAATGGGATTGCAGGGTCAAATGCTAGGTCTGTTTTAAGTTATTTGAGAAATCTCCAAACTGCTTTCCACAGAGGCTGAACTAGTTTACATTACCACCAATAGTGTATGAGTGTTACCTTTTCTCTGCAACCTCACCAGCATGTGTTATTTGTAGATTTTTAAATAATAGCCATTCTAACTGGCATAAGATAGTATTTCATTGGGCTTTGATTTTCATTTTTCTAATGATTACTGATGTTGAGCATTTTTTCATTTATTTATTGGCCACGTGAATGTTTTTTTTTTTTTTTTGAGAAGTGTCTGTTCATGTCATTTGCCTATTTTTAAATGAGATTGTTTTTTGTTTATTGAATTGTTTAAGTTCCTTAGAGATTTTGGATATTAGATCTTTGTGTCAGATGCACAGTTTGTGAATATTTTCTCCCATTCTGCATGTTATCTGTTTACTCTTCTGATAGTTTCTTTTGCTGTGTAGGAGTTCTTTAATTAGTTTCTACTTGTCAATTTTTGGTTTTGTTACAAATGCTTTTGTGGACTTAGACATAAATTCTTTCCCAAGGCCCATGTCTGCAATGGTATTTTCTAGTTCTTCCTCTAGGATTTTAATAGTTTTACATCTTACATTTAAGTTTTTAATCCACCTTGCATTAATTTTTTATACGGTGAGAGGTAGGGGGTCCAGATTCAATCTTCTGTATATGCCTACCAAGTTGTCCCTGAACAATTTATCGAATAAATAATAGAAGTTCTTTTACTATTGCTTTTTATTGTCAATTTTGCTAAATATCAGGTGGTTATGGGTGTGGCTTTGTATCTGGGTTTTCTATCCTGTTCCATTGGTCTATGTGTCTGTTTTTGTACCAGTACTATGCTGTTTTGGTTACCATTGCCTTATAGTATAGTTTGAAATCATGTAGTAAGATGCTGCCAGCTTTGTACTTTTTGCTTAGGATTGCTTTGGCGATTTGGACTCCTTTATGGTTCCATATGAATTTTAGAATAGTTTTTTCTAATTCTGTGAAAAATGACATTGGTAAATAGGAATAGCATTGAATTTATAAATTGTTTTGGGCTTATGGCCATTTTAACAATATTGATTCTTCCAAGCCATGAGCACATAATATTTTTTCATTTATTTGTGTTGTCTCTGATTTATTTCAACAGCATTTCATAATTCTCATTGTAGAGATCTTTTACCTCCTTGGTTAGCTGTATTTCTAGTTTTTTTTTTTAAAAAAAATTGTTTCTCTGGTTATTATAAATGGGATTACGTTCTAGATTTAGCTCTTAACTTGAATGTTATTGGTGTATAGAAATGCTACTGAGTTTTGTATATTGATTTTGTATCCTGAACCTTTACTGAAAGTCATTTATCAGTCATAGGTGCCTTTTGGCAGATTTCTTGAGGGTTTTCTAGGTATAGTATTGTATTGTCAGCAAAGAGAGATAATTTGATTTCTTCTTTTCCTATCTGGATGCTTTTTATTTCTTTTGCCTGATTGCTCTGGCTGGAATTTTCAGTACTGTATTTAATGAGAATAGTGAGAATAGTCATCCTTGTCTTGTTCCAGTTTTCAAGGGGAATGCTTCCAGCTTTTGCCCATTCAGTATGATGTTGGCTGTGGGTTTGTCAGAGATGGCTCTTATTATTTTAAAGTATTTTCCTTTGATGTCTAGTTTGTTGAGGGTTTTTAACATGAAGTGTTGAATTTTATTGAAAGTCTTTTCTGCATTTATTGATATGATCATATGATTTTTGTTTTTAATTCTCTTCACGTGGTTAATCACATTGATTTATTTGTGTATGTTGATCTAACCTTGCATTCTAGGGATAAAGCCTACTTGATCATGATGAATTAACTTGTTGATATGCTGCTGGATTCAGATTGCTGGTATTTTGTTGAGAATTTTTGCATCTATGTTCATCAGGGATGTGGTCCTGAAGTTTTCTTTTGTTGTGCCAGATTTTGGTATCAGAATGATGCTGGCCTTGTAGAATGAGTTAGGGAGGAGTCCCTCCTCCCTGATTTCTTGGAATAATTTTAGTAGGATTGGTACTAGCTCTTTGTTGTATGTCTGGTAGAATTCAGCTGTCAATCTGTCTGGTCCAGGACTTTTTTTAGTTGTTAGGTTTTTTAAATTACTGATTCAGTTTTGGAACTTGTTATTGGTTGGTTCAGGGTTTAAGTTTCTTCCTGGTTTATTCTTGGGAGGCTGCGTGTTTCCAGGAATTTATTCATTTCTTCTAGGTTTTCTAGTTTATGTGCATAGAGGTGTTAGTAATGGTCTCTGCGATTTTTTTTTTTCAGGTGGGGTCAGTTGTAATATCCTCTTTGTCATTTCTGATTGTGCTTATTTGGATCATCTCTCTTTCTTTCTTTGTTAACCTAGCTAGTGATATGTCATTCTTATTTATTCTTTGAAAAAAGACAAACTTTAGGTTTTATTGACCTTTTTAATAGATTTTTGGGTCTCGATTTCATTTAATTTTACTCTGATTTTGATTTTGGTTCTTTTCTTCTGCTAGCTTTGGGGTTAGTTTGCTCTTGTTTTTCTGGTTCCTCTAGATATGATGTTAGGTTGTTAATTTGAGATCTTTCTAACTACTTGATGTAGGCAGTTAGCACTATAAACTTTCCTTTTAACACTGCTTTAATGGTTTTCCAAAGATTTTGGCATAGTATATAACTGTTTTCATTAGTTTCAGAAAGTTTTTGGTTTCTGTCTTAATTTTGTTCATTACCCAAAAGCTATTCAGGATCAAATTGTTTAATTTCTATGTAATTGTATTGTTTTGAGAGATCTTGATATTGATTTCTATTTTTCTTGCACCTTGGTTTAAGAGGGTGGTTAGTATGATTTCAGTTTCTTTTTTTAAATTTACTGAAACTTGCTTTATAGCTGAATGTGTGGTTGATCTTGAGTATGTGCCATGTGCAGGTAAGAAAAGTGTAATTCTGTTGTTGTTTGGTGGAGTATTTGGTAGATGTCTATTAAGTCCAATTAGTCAAGTGTTGAATTTAAGTCCAGAATATCTTTGTTGATTTTCTGCCTTGATGATCTAATGTCAGTGGAGCTGTTGCAGTCTCCCACTATTATCATGTGGCTAAGTCTCTTTATAGATCTCTTAAGAACTTGTCTTATGAATTTGGGTGCTCCAGTGTTGCGTTCATGTATATTTAAGATAGTTATGTTTTCCTGTAGAACTCTTTATCATTATGTAATGCCCTTCTTTGTCCTTTTTGATCATTGTTAGTTTAAAGTATTTTTGATCTGATATAAGAATAGCAACCCCTACTCTCTTTTGTCTTCTATTTGCATGATAGCTCTTTCTCCATCCTTTTGCTTTATGGGTGTTATGTGTGAGATGGATCTCTTGAAGACAGCAGACAGTTGGATCTTGCTTCTTTATCCAACTTGCTACTTTATGTCTTTTAAATGAGTCACTTAGCCTGTTTACATTCAAAGTTAATATTGATATGTAAGGATTTCATTTTATCATTGTGTTGTTGGCTAGTGGTTATGTAAACTTAATTGTGTAGTTGCTTGCTAGTGTCACTGGTCTATGTACTTAAATGTTTCTTTTTTTCATTTAAAAGAAAGTTTTTATTAACAAAAGTTTTTCTTAATCTACATTTCAACTTTAGCATTAAATAGTCCAAGGGCTTCATTTATGAACACATATTTCAGTTTAGTCCTCTTAGATGCATTTGCTTGCTGTGCATTTATGTTTAACAGGTAAAAGCTATCAGTTACCAGCTATTTCCAAAAAGGTAGCTAACTACACTGGAAAATGAAAATTTATAGGATTTTATCATTAGATCAGAGTTTAAAAAAAATCAAACGATAAGGATTTGTTTAAAAATCTCTCATCAGCCAGGTGTGGTGGCTCACGTTTGTAATCCCAGCACTTTGGGAGGCTGAGGCAGGCAGATCACGAGGTCAGGAGTTTGAGACTAGCCTGTCCAATATGGTGAAACCCCGTTTCTCCTAAAAAAAAAATACAAAAAATAAGCTGGATGTGGTGGTGCACGTCTGTAGTCCCAGCTACTTGGGAGACTAAGGCAGGAGAATCACTTGAACCCAGGAGGCAGAGGTTACAGTGAGCCAAGATTGTGCCACTGCACTCCATCCTGGGTGAGAGAGTGAGACTCTGTCTCAAAAAAAAAAAAATCTCTTATCATTTGGGCATTACACCCTTTTTAGAACAAGTATAATTTGTAGAAATTATACAGTGCAGATTTTCATCAAATATCAATTATTTAGTGATGTTTTATTTACCTTAAATGTTATTTCACTTGTAAAAACTATCTCAGGTTACAAAAAAGAATCAGAAAACTTATTAAATTTAACCTGCTTTTACAAATGTCCTAAGAATTCTTAAGCTAAACAATTTTAAGTAGAAAAATGAAACTTTAAAAATAGTTTGTTATACTATTTCTGTGGTTTATGTACATATATTAACTGGTCTTTTTGATAGAAAACATGGCTAGAAGTTTATCAGATTAAGCACTGTAAAATAAAGGCAAGAGTTAATCATTTTCTAGCAAAAATACTCTCTATGCAACAATTGCAAATGTCAAAGCTATTGTTTAGTGGTTGATAACTGCCTGCTACAAAATATAAAACGAAGTACATTTACTGAATTGTTTTTCAGTTTGCAGCTGCCTCTGACATCCCAAATAAGGAATTCCCATAAACAAAAACTGCAATGCAATTCACTTAGTGGTTAGTTTCAGGCCAAGCCTCCCCCCACCATTATCCTTGTTCTTTCCCACTGCCCCCAAATCCTGCAGTGACACTGTATTATTAAAAACATTAAGTACCTGGGGTTTATGCTTCAGAGCAAGACATCATTTGAGTAATTTCAAATGATCTACAGGTCCTTTATGTAAAAAAGATGTGTTGTGGTCACAATTACCTCAAAAAGTAATCATATTAAAATAATCTGACATATCATGCCTTAACAATTACAAAACCATGATTCTGACACATGGCAATTTTTAAGTTAGGCAAATGTGAAATGTCAAAGTATGTGAACAGCTGTGCTTCTGTTTAAGTTAGAGCACTGCAAAATTCAGGTAATGACTCTATTTTTTTTTCAGTTAACATAACCTGCCCATGGTATAGCATACTAAATCCCAAAGTACAAATCCAAGGAAGTTAATACAAGACTTTGGCAAATCAATACAGTACTCTTTAATGAAACTGTACTTTTCTTGGAGTCCAGTTACTTTAGTGACAGTTTTCACTCCAAAAATATTTAAGAACCAAATCAAAACACTGGTTTTTTTAATGGTGGTTTATAGCAGAGCAAGTTATTTTAAACAAAATATATTTTAAAACTACACAATTTCCCGTTTTAAGTGGGTTCCCTTGTGCAAGCTGTTGACGTGTACAGCAGCAGGGCAATGGGCATCATAAGAGGTGGCTTTGCTCTCTTCTGGAGCTGGTCCAAAGTCAGGTGGAGTTCCAATGTATGAAAGCTTGAAAAGTCCACCTTAAGGAGATTCAAAATCAATACCAATTTCCAAGGAGTTCTTGTTGAATTTTCACAGAAATACTGGAACCCTCAAAATCAGATAGTAATTTCAAACAACATTAATTTCAGATGATCCCTTTTATTTAGAGGCCCTCAATCTATTTTGATCAAAAGTCACATAGCCTTATATCAGCTTATAAAAAAAGTCTACCTAAAATATGGTTGTATTTTTTAAATAACAAATACATATATAGTCAGCTCAGAGAGACCTGAGTTACCTGACGTCGTCTACCAACGGTCATGATCACTTCTCTGTGAATGCTGCTGATGCCATTTGAGTCCTTATGTTTCCTCTTGCTGAGGCTGTCAGTTCTTCAATCTCAGCATTTAATTTATATATTACCCATTCCATTGCTTCTCAGCCTTTACTAGTGTTTGAGGATATCATACTTGCCATCAATCTTTCAAGGTAACTGCTGAGGCTAACTCCTTTCACAGTGATTATGGCTTCTTGAGTCAAAATAGTTTTTTTGGGGTCCTGAGGATGTGGTTTGTATACAAGTATCTCATCTACTGAAACCATATTTGTAAATGAAATATTAGTAGATTTAAGTTCTATTGTTTTCTCTACAATATCAGCTACAGAATGTTCTTGCACTTAGGTTTTTTTCTTGCTGCACCAATAAGAGACTTCACAATGGAAGGGAGTCCCCACTCTGCTGAGAAGTCTGTGGCTGTGCAACTTTCCAGAGGGATCTATATATCTGTCCAATACTTCAACTCCAACCACACTTGGGTTAACAGGGTTTGGGTATTTCTGCATTGTAGCTGTTGTAAGTTTCCCATGGCGGGGCGGCGTCAAAGATGTGCTCTGAAGTCCAGATCTTCATGGTGCCAGCACCCTGAGCGATGTCTGAGTGGTACCAGGGGAGGACAAGGCACAGAGGCTACACCAGCCCCTGCCCCACCCCATCCCTAGCACTCCCAAGTGTGTGTGCCTTTTTTTTTTTTGATGGCAGGAATATTTCTTTTGTTGTCATGTTTAGCACTTCCTTAAGGATCTTATATAAGGCAGGGCTAGTGGTATGCATTTTCTTATCATGTGCTTGTCTGAAAAGGACTTTATTTCTCCTTTGCTTATGAAGCTTAGTTTGGCTGGATATGAAATTCTTAATTGGAATTTCTTTTCTTTAAGGACACTGAAAATAGGCCCCCAAACTCTTCTGGCTTGTAAGGTTTCTGCTGAAAGGTCCACTGTTAACCAGATGTGGTTTTCTTTGTAAGTGACTGGCCCCTTTTCTCCACCTTTAAGAAGCTACCAGAGAAAGGAACAGGTAGCAATCCTTGCTGTTCTGCAGCTGCCGCGGTTGATTCCCAGGCAAGCAGGGTCTGAAATGGAGCTCCAGCAGTCCTGCAGCAGAGGGTCCTGACTGCTAGAAAGAAAACTAAAAAAAAGAAAGAAATAGCTTCAACAGAAATGGCGTCCACTCAGATAACCCATCTGAAAGTCACCAACTTCAAAGACTAAAGGTAGATAAATCCACACAGATGGGAAGAAACCAGAGCAAAAAGGACAAAACCACCAAAAACCAGAACACCTCTTCTCTTCCAAGGGATCACAACCCCTCACCAGTAAGGGAACAAAAGTGGATGGAGAATGAGTTTGATGAATTGACAGAAACAGGCTTCAGAAGGTGGGTATAATAACAAACTTCTCTGAGCTAAAGGAACATGTTCTAACCCAATGTAAAGAAACTAAGAACCTTTAAAAAAGGTTAGATGAAATGCTAACTAGAATAATCCCCATAGAGACGAACATGAATTGATGGCGCTGAAAACCGCAGCACGAGAACTTCACCAGGCATACACAAATTTCAACAGCTGAATCAATCAAGCAGAAGAAAGGATATCAGAGATTGAAGATCAACTCAGTGAAATAAAATGAGAAGGCAAAATTAGAGAAAAAAGAGTGAAAAGTAATGAACAAAGCCTCCAAGATATATGGGATTATATGAAAAGACCTAATCTACATTTGATCAGTGTACCTACCTGAATGTGACAGGGAGAATGAATCCAAGCTAGAAAACACTCTTCAGGATATTATCCAGGAGAACTTCCCCAACTTAGCAAGGCAGGCCAACATTCAAATCCAGGAAATACAGAGAACACCTCAAAGATACTCCTCAAGAAGAGCAACCCCAAGGCACATAATCGTCAGACTCACTAGGGTTGAAATGAAGGAAAAAATGCTAAGGGCAGCCAGAGAGAAAGGTTGGGTCACCCACAAAGGGAAGCCCATCAGACTCATAGCAGATCTCTTGGCAAAAACCCTGCAAACCAGAAGAGAGTGGGGGCCAATATTCAACATCCTTAAAGAAAAGAACTTTCAACTCAGAATTTCATATCCAGCCAAACTAAGCTTCATAAGTGAAGGAGAAATCAAAATCCTTTACAGACAAGCAATTGCTGAGAAATTTCGTCACCACCAGGCCTGCCTTACAAGAGCACCTTTAAGATTTTTTTCTTTCATATTGGTCTTGGAGAATCTGATGACTGAGTCTTGTAAATGGCCATCCTATATAGCATCTTGCAGGGGTTTTCTGAATTTCTTGAATTTGCATGTCAACCTCTCTAGCATGGTTGGGAAAATTTTTATAAACTATATACTGAAATATATTTTCCAAGTTGCTTACTTTCTTTCCTTCTCTTCTGGGAATATTAATGAGTCATAGGTTTGGTCTCCTTACATATTTCTTGTAGGTTTTATTCATTTTATAAAATTATGTTTTCTGTATTTCTGTCTGCTTGCATTGATTCAAAGGAGCAATCTTCAAGGTCTGAGATTTATTCCTCAGTTTGGTCTATTCTATTGTTAATACTTCCATTGTATTCCAAAATTCCTGTAGTTAATTCTTCAATTCCAGAAGTTCAGTTTGAATCTTTCTTAAAATGGTTATATCACCTTTCAACTCTTAGATCATTTAAGTTGAATATAGTTGCTTGACTCCAACTATAAGTTGGAGGTATGGATGTTTTCAGATGGACAACCCTCAGTATAGCACTCCTGGGCTGTGTGCTCTAGCCCTAGGGCACTGGGACCATCCCTATGCCTTTGCCCTCTGGCCCCTCTAGGTTGAGCACTGGCTTTACTGAGGTTGGAGGGTTGAGGTGCTCCTAGGCCACTGGAAAAAGCACTCTGTTGGTGGCTGCTGGCTAAAGTGCTGCATCAGGTATTGCCAGCAAAAGCATTCCAGCAGGACAGTCAGGGGGCCACTGGGGAAAGTGCTCCAGTAGAGCAGTGGGGGCCACCAGTGAAAGTGCTATGGTAGGGTGACAGAGGCCAGCAGTAAAAGCACTGTGGTGTTGGTGATTAGCAAAAGTGCTCTGGCAGAGCAGTGGAGGCTTCACAATGTTCCTGATTTCATGGAAGTGGCCAGGCAGGGACCCTGGGAGGGACCAGTGGATGGGTGTGTGTGTATGTAGATCACACTTACCTTGGTCCCATGGTAAAGACAGCCCTGCTTGCTGGGTCAAGCAGTTAACAAAGGTCAGAACCACCTAGAGGAGTATGGAAAGTCTTGTGATTTGTCTGTATTCCTTTGCAGCTCTTTGCTCACCAAATTCCCCACGTTCCATGCAGACTGGGATCTCTCTCTACTGACTCTCCTGGTAGTATTCCCTGCAATATTAAATGCTCATGGGGGCTGTGTGATCTCCTGCCGCTAGGATCCCAGAGGTCCACGGTAAGAGTTGGCCACTCTGCAATTCATTCACTCACCCCTTTCTTGGGAGCTTTCAGGGGTAGGAATGAGACCCAGCACTTGGCAAACTTGTGCAGGGTTCCCAGCTTCCTCCCCTTCAGTGCTGGTGTATGTATCATTTCTCCATCCACTCTCAGGGCATTGTCTCATAAGAGCTGTTTGGAGTATGCCAGGCTACTCTGGTCTCTCTTAGTAGGAGAAGCACTTCCTGACTGCGTTTAGTCAGCCATCTTGTCCTTCCTCCTCTTTACCCCCACAATATCCTATTTTCTATCTCTCTTTCTTCTGAATTTTCTGATGGTTCTAAAAGGGATAAAAAGAAAAAAAATAATTGGATGGAAAATTAATTTTCTCATTAAAAAAAAAAAAGGAAACGCTACCTTTGTAACTTACAGTCTTTCTCCCTAATTAGGGAGATCAGGGTTATTATCTTAGGGGAGAGACAAGTGAAGAAGACAAATTCTTGACTTTTAATTTCCAATAGCTTAACAGCTTCTTGATGTCTTGTATGGCAGAGTCAAAGACTTAAATTGGAGAAGTTGAGGATTTTGAAAGAGAAAAAGTATTCTGAGTTCCCAAAGCCTAAGAGACTGAAGGATTCAGAGCACAATGTTTATACATTAGACATTAGAATGGGAAGACAGTGCGAAGTGACAGCTAATTCTTCCCCTCAACAGGCTTGGAGATAGATGCTGATACGGTTTTGGGAGAAGTGCCCCATTCTCAGCCTCCACCATGGACCAGCAGCAATATCCAACCCATGTAATATCTACTATGTGCCAACCATTATACCAAGTGTACATATGTTAATCCACTTACTTTTCTCAATAACCTTATGATATAGATCCCATTTTGTAGATGAGAAAAGTGAGGCACAAACCAGTCAAGAGACTGGTCCAAAGTCTCATAGCTAGTAGGTGACAGAGCTAGTGTTTGCACTTAGGAAGTTTGACTCTAGAGTCCTGATTTAGCAGAGACCAGTTCCTGGATGAGGTTGAAAAAAGGCTCAGATTGATTTGGAGGGTTCTAAAAGCAGAAAAGAATTGTGCTCGCTTTGTGGGTAAGGCCTGAGGGCACAGCAAACCTCATGGGCACACTGAAGCAGTAGCAAAGCAGAAAGGGCAATGAGGCAAATTTAGGTGAGAAGGGCTCCGGCGATTCTGAGGCTCTGCAGCTTAGAGAAGAGCCCACAAGAATTTTCAATGTCCCTAGTGGGTTGTGGACGTGGCTGAGAGAGGTTGTGACAAGGGTTTCCAGTCAGGAGCAGCATGGAAAAGCCAGATGCTGTGGTGGACCCAGGCAAACCAGCAGGAAATGCTATGGAGATCAAGACCGTTGATCAAAGACCAGCAGGTGAAAGTGCTGTCATCAGATGCCAGTGAAGAAGCTATCTTACTTCTCAGCACCATGGTACACGCAGTTCCCACAGAACTGCACTGACATCCCAAAACAGTGAAAGAGAAAGCATGAAATCCTGAATTTGTCTAATTTTATCCTTGAAGTGACTGAAGAACCACTAATTTGAATTAATTTAAATTGGGAAGATTAACTTTCCTGCTACAGAGAAGACTCAGAGCTTGAGATAGAAGTTAAGCTTGATTACAGAAAAAAAGTAAAAGTTCTATTTTTGCACCCCAGGTTATTGGCTTGTGAAAACTGTATTTAACATATAATTCTACTTAAACTATGTGAATTCAGCATGAGAAGCCACCATATGAACTTTCTGTTAAGTTTTCAAATAGAAAAGTGCTTGGTAGCTGGCCTGAGGAGATGAGATGGACTCTGAATCCACGTTTCTGGTGCAGACACAATTCCTTGAAAAGCAATTTCCACTCAATTACATTTACGTTGCCTAGGTTGGAAGCAGTAAAGGGAAATGAAGGACATTTCAGTGCCAATCTTATATTTGTTACTGATACCAAATTATTGCTGGATTAGAAACACTGTGGTCCATATTGTGGTAGTAAAAGAACTTCGTACCCTGGCTATGGATGAGGCTAATGTGTCAGTTTATAGACCTTGCATTCCCTAGAGTGCCTTATAAATCTGTGAGTTTTCCCCAAGTGCTCCATTTCACATTTGGATCCTTGAAAGAGCTGGAAAATCAGATGAATAAACACACACACATGCTAAGAGTTACCTGGTTAATTATGCATGGCAGGAACTATACTTGTTCCATTTCTTTTTTTCTGTTTCCTTCATAAAGTTTTTAAAACATTTTTTTTTGTCACAGAAACATTTTCTGATGCAAAAGGGGCTTCTATTTTCTGAATAGAGGGGAACAAAATCCCTCAATAAGAATTTATTGGCCTTGAAAAGAAGTTTAAATAGCCAAAGTGGGTCTGCAATTAGCTCCTAAACAAAGAACAAGCAGATTCTTATTGTTGCTGAAGTCATTTAATATTTATTGAGAATCGTCAATGCAAAGAGCTCTATTTTGGACTCACCACATAATTATTTCTTAGTTTTGTTGCTGGTAGATAAGTATGTTTGAAGTCTTTCCCATCAAAGCGTTCTTCATTGAGTCCAGGTATGGTGGCTCATGCCTGTGATACCAGCACTTTGTGAGGCTGAGGCCGTTAGGATCACTTAAGGCCAGGAGTTCAAGAGCAACCCGCTCAATATAGAAAGACCCCATTTCTTACAAATAAATAAATAAATAAATAAATAAGCTGAGCATGGTGGTGCACACCTGTAGTCTCAGCTACTTGGGAAGCTAAAGTGGGAGGGTCATTTGAGCCCAGGAATTTGAAGTTATGAAGAGTTATGGCTGCACCACCTCACTCCAGTCTGGGCAACAGAGCAAGACCCTGTCTAAAAAAAAAAAAAGATCTTTACTGAATTTACTTGCATGCTTCTTTGCTAAATCAACCTGCTGGCTGGGAGCCAGGGGAGGCTCTAAGTTGTTCTATGACTCTATGCTTCAATTTCTTCCTTATTGCTAAAATGAAAATAATATCTGCCGCAGACATGTATTATAGAGATGTTAGGGTAATTTGTGAGTTATTACCTGAAAAGCACTTTAAGTAGCTTAGGAGAAAAGAATCATAAAATATAAACCAGCATTACTTTCACATTGCCAAGGACAGATCTTACCATCTCACCACATAACAGGTTGCCCCAAGAATATCCACTTAGGGCGGAAAGTAGTGATTCAGAGGTCTCTAAATGCACCTCACATTTTTCAACATCTTCTCATCCCAACACATGGAGCTGCAGGACCCAAGAGGCACAGGCCCTTAGCCTGTGGTACAGCCTCAGCATTTTAGTTCTCTTGTCTATCAACTCTGAAAATGCCATTCACAGGATTGACTTAGAGAACAAGTCACCAGAGTAATCAGAAAGTCCTTTACAAATAAAAAGTGCTACATATAAATGAAGAATAATACTCAAGCACATGCATTTTGAGTGCAGAAATATGGGTATTCATATCTGTTAAACCCTTTATTTGCAGGAAATGAGTATGTTGGCTGAGCTAAAGCTGTCTACAGCTTTTAAGACAACAGCTGTGAGATACTTAAAAACATATGCTGCTCCACGTTCTGTCTGCTTGACATTGGCAGATTGAAGATTTAAAATAAGTTTCAAAGATTTTCCATCGTATTGCATATTTTGAAAGCTTTTTCATAAAGAATACAATTATTAACAGTCTATTATACTAAACCACCTCTCTGATGGGCCTGCTGTGGAAAATCCCACCGAAAGAATGGTGCATCCAGTGGGTGACCAGAGTTTTCTTGGACATGTAAGAACTCTTTCAGCCTACAGCAGGATCTATCGAAGTCCAAGATTGGCAACAATCCCCCCCAAAAGTAGCACAAATCTGAACATTGTTAGTTTGGCAGACCATGGCTCATTTTCAACTTTCAAACCCTTTATGATATTATAAACACAATAATATTTTCTCCATTATGCTTCTTTTGAATTGGGGGCACACATTGTCTGCATTCTGGATAGCTAGTCAATTCTTGAACATTACGGTTGCCTAGTAAATCCTGAAGAGCAGACCATCATTGATGAAAAACAGACACAAACAGGTATTTTGTCTCTTTTGTATTTTCCAAATTCCCTTGAAGTAGAGTTCAATGCCATTATGAAGATACTTTTTGTTCTCCAATTCCAAATTAGAAGTAGGTATGACACATACTCCTTAGAGTTCCAAGAGAGTTATTTATGTATTTATTTAGTTTATGTGTTAGATGGAGGTTCCCTGACAGCAGATTCTGGGAAGCCAAAAGCCTCCTGGAAGATCCAGGCTATTCTTGTGGATTGTCCTTGTTGGAGAACCGCAGCCCTGAGCTTAGCAGGGTGGTTACTGATTGGTCAGTCATGGCAACACCATGCCAGCAGGGAAGAAAATGGACTGAGGAGGCAGATGGACAGATAACTCTGGGGTGCCAAAGCTGACATCAGGGCATGACCATATGTGAAGACGGGGAGAAGACTCTGGAGAGCGGGGTGCCAAGATTAGGGGGAGGCTTGAGTACAGGATAAGGGTGGTCCAATAAAAGAAAAATATATCAAACACATCAGAAATGAAGCCAGCTGGGGGAGGGGGAGATGGAAAAGGAATAGGGAGTAGGACAGAATTCAAAAGTAAAATTAAAGAGAGATTTTCCTAGGACCAAGTAAAACAATGTGCCATGAGTTAGGGAAGTCAATTAGCTTAACCCTGTGCTCCTGCTGCTCAGCAAAGAAGGAAGACAAAAACAAAAGCAAGATTCCAGCCCCTGTATTCTTTGTCCATGTAGCAAGGGGTGTTCCCCTGAATGGGCTTTAACATTTTGCATTCCCCTGATGCTCATGAGGAAGAGGCAAATCCCCTTGGACTGAGTCTTATATGCCGCTTCTAAGACAAGATGGCTGTGAAATAGTGACTGTTTTTTGTTCCTCTAAAGATTTTAAACTTGTTTGGGTGCAGTAGCTAATTCCTGTATCCCCAGCATTTTGGTAGGCTGTGGTGGGAGGATTGGTTGAGGCCAGGAGTTCAAGATCAGCCTGGGCAACATCAAAAGACCTAACCTCTACTAAAAATAAAAATAAAAATAAAAATAAAAATAAAAATAAATCAGCCAGGCATGCTGGCACATGCCAGCTACTTGGGAGGCTAAGACTGGAGGATCACTTGAGCCTGGCAGATCAAGGCTGCAGTGAGCTATGATGGTGCCACTACATTCCAGCCAGAACTCAACAGACCCAAGTAGGATTCTAAATGACTATGTGGAGTAACAGTTCTATTATTTCAAAATTTTAAGCAATATTCTTTTTTAAGCTGCCTTCGATTTAGGAGAAGTGTAAACATTAATTAAAATATATTAAACCAGACAGAGCAACTCTGTTAAAAGGATTTCAGATGACAAATGAAGACCCATTAAATAACACCTTATATTAATATAACTCATAAGCATAGAAATCATGCTTGTATTGGAGTAGAAACATCAGATTTCACTCTGCTATTTCATTTGAAGTTCTGAATCTTTTCCCCTAATTTTTAGTGTTGTCCAAGATTCTTAGAGGGCAATTTTATTCATTTGCTACCTTCTTTTCCTTTTACCTCTTCCTATTATTCTCCCTAAAATAGTTAGGGTCATAGACAGAGGTGAATGGGAGTAGAGGGAATCAGAGTAAGATAAGAACTTTTTTTTTTTGGTGCTGAATTTGGCTTTTAAATGTTCCTTTCCATTTCAAACGTTGTTTTTAAGAAAAGGAAACATTGAAATCTACTTAGGTAGCAAATGGACAATATTATCTTCTCTTACTCGTGTGATAGTCTCTTCATTTTCAGGTTTTATTCCATGAAAAGTTGTCATTTTAATACAAAGTGCAATTTCCTTCCACTCCCTGCCATACAACTAGGAGAAGGTACTCTTTGGCAAGTAGCATGATATGCAAAATTTTGTGAAAGGAGATTGTATCTAATATAGCCACAAATTTTAGGTATGTATCCATGCCCTTCTAAATCTGTGAGCAGTTAAAAGTAGCAACATTTATGTTTGAAAATCATAAGAAATCAAAATTTAAACATAGAAACAGTGATTCATAACCATTTCAGTCCTGGGAAGACAGAAATAGTTGCTTCAAGCTTGAGAAGACCACCAGAGCCACTCATTAAGTTCAATGTAAGTCTGTCAGTGTTGGCAGTTCAAATTTCTGGTAAAGAGTCAGAAACCTAGTTGAGCTTTTATATGAGAAGGAGTTTTGTGGAGCCCAAAAGTAGCTCTTCATTAGGAGCTAAAGGCTTCCCCCTCCATCTACAGGGGAGCTTCCTGATGTGGGTCAGGACCGTAAGACACATGTATGGATTAGTGAGAGGAGTAATGCAGGGAATGTAACCAAGGTGTCCCAGGCCACATTTGTCACTGGGGAGTAAGCCATGGTAGCACGAGCCCCCACCTGTCTGACTCTGGTGGCTTCTCAAGGTCACTTGCATTATTTCTGGGTGTTGTTTTTAGGGGTGCTTGATGCACATCTATGCACCTGCCTGGCAGCAGTGATCAGTGCACCCTCGGTTCAATCTTCTCTACTCTAACCCCCATGTGGTAATGTCACTTGGTGATTTCTCATTGCTGCCATGCCCAGACCAAGAATTCCTGCAACAAGTCTGGGCTGATTTCACTTTCCAATGCTTGCCGAGTTCAGACATTCCTGCGTTCTCTAAAGGGCTGGGAGAATGGCCTTGCTGCCCTGCACTTTGTTCCTCGAGCCAAGAGGTGGCTCTGCTGGTCTGGAGCTGCATTAAATCTCTCAAACACCTCCCGTTTCTGGAGTGAAGGACAGAGATGGAAACCTTACCCTTTGCTGCGTCCTCTACGTTTGTCTTCTTCTTCCTTTTTTGAGACAGAGTCTCACTCTGTTGCTCAGGCTGGAGTGCAGTGGCATGATCTCAGTTTACTGCAACCTTTGCCTCCTGGGTTCAAGCTACTTTCCTGCCTCAGCTTCCTGAGTAGCTGGGACTACAGGCATACACAACCACGCCTGGCTAATTTTTTGTATTTTTAGTAAAGATGGGGTTTCACCTTGTTAGCCAGGATGGTCTTGATCTTCTGACCTCATGATCTGCCTGCCTCAGCCTCCCAAAGTGTTGGGATTACAGGCATGAGCCACAGCGCCTGGCCCACGTTTGTCTTCTTAATCCTCCTCCTCCCCTTTCATTACCCCCACCCAAGTCTCTCCCAGGTAGAAGATATAATGCTATGCATATGGCTGTGAGTGTAGGGACAGAGGTGCTGGGGTGGGGACACAGCTTAAGAGAAGGGGGAAGGGAAGTTTGGCTGTCCTCAGTGTTTGAGGCTCCACTCACCAGCTGAACATATTGTTTAAATTAATTGGCACATAGTTGGAGAGAATTCCTGGGTTCCATCATTCACCTCTTTGTCTCTCTGTTTCTCTTTATTTTGTCTCTAGTGACCTCTGTGCCAAGATGGGCTTGCAAGGTCCCCTTGCATAGGGTCCCTTAAATTTTTTATGTGGATGGAAAAGTTTGGCTGGCGGATTGAGCCATCTCCTCATCAAAACCTGAGAAAAGAAGGTCTTTATTGCTTCTGCTCAAGCCCAGGCCTTGAGTGAGAGGGGAGGTGTTTGAGGCCCTCACACAATCTAGGGCAGCTATGGGGACTTGAGTTTTTGAGAAAAGAGTGGACATTTGCCTTATGGGTCTCAGCAGCACCTTACTCAGAGGCTGAAGGCTGCAAAAGTGTTCAGGACACCTTGATGAGCGCTGGCAGGTATAAATAATATTTCAGAGAATGTTGAGACTACTTAAATAAATAAACTTATCCAGCATCTAAGCAATGCTCATTTACAGAAAGTCAATAGGCTAATTATCCTTAGCTATTTATAGAAAGAAGTTTCCCAAGGACAGAGAGTGACTTGACAACATTTTGTTGCATTATTACATTTACTTAATAATAAAGAAAACAAAATTTCTTTTAAAAACACCTTAGAATTTTAACTGCCCTTCCCTCAATAGGAGAAAAACTGAATGGCCAAAGTTAACAGCTCTAGCTTAACTTCTGTGGAAATATATGGTTGGCAAAGCACTTTCCATACACAACCACAACCTTGTTTGATCTTTACAACTGTCCTGTTCGATGATGAGGAACAGGGCCATTAAGGGCTTTGCCCAGGGTCATACAGCCAGCAGGGAGCAGAGCAGGATCATCAGCTTTCAAATCTTATTTCATGGTTCTTTAGTGCATCTTAAACTTAGAATGAACTTGAACAAGGTGAATGTAAAGTCCTTAGCACTTCCAAGGCTATTTTAGCCCCTTCAAAAGTCTTTCCCATTCTTTGAGAAACCCCTCAACTTCTCTCTCTCTCTCTCTCTTTCTTTTTTCTGTGAAATTGTTTGAGAGATTTTTATGATTTTCCTTTTGAGTTCTTTGTCTATGAATACTCATTTTATTTAAAGGTTGGCTGAGGTGTCTTTCTTAGCAAGCACAGTGAATACTCAGGAATTCTTACAAGTGAGAAAAATCTAGTCTACAAGTTATTTTCAGATGTAATAAAGACTTTAAATATATTACATTCAGTAACTAATAGAACCTATATAACGTTAGGTATGGCATTTTATTAAGCATTTATTTTTATTTTGCAGCTTGCTTTTCGTATCTTTTTAGGGATCACATCTGTTCACAGGTCTTCAAAAAGCAAATTTTCAGTTTTCCCATCTATAAATGGAATATAATAATAGCACCCACTTCACAAAGTTGTTATGAAGATTAAATTTCTTTCAGTAAATAAACTTAAAGTTCTCAGACCAGCACCTAGCGCATGGTACTCAGTAATCATTAACTATTATTATTCCTGTTAGACAAAAGAGCTTTCATCTTGCACCTCACCACAGAACAAATCTGTAGAAAGCCAGTGATTCAACCATTGAATCCTAGTACAGTCCATCTATTCATGCTAAATATCCAAATAATTTTGGAATATAGCTCTTAGGAAATGATATGGTTTAAGAGAACACACTATATGGTGTAATCACAGTCAACTATAGCAAAGACATTAATGAGAATGTTTTAGTTGTTTTAGGGAGAAGCAAAAATCAGTTCTTTCCAGTAGAGTAGACTAGAATAGAGTAGCATAGTATAAAGTGGTTAAAAGCATTGCTATCCTGTTTCAAATCTTAACTTTGAGTTTACTGTCTGTGTGATCTTGGTAAGTTACTTGAGCTCTCAAGGCATCTGTTTCTTCACCCATAAAATAGAGGTATTAACAGTGTGTATAAGAAGGTCAGGGAAGGATAAAATGAGGTTGTGCTTAGTCCAGTGCCTGGCTGTCAGAGTGATGGCCAAAACTGCTGGCTGTTGGAATCATCATTGTGAACTTAGGGCCAGAGTCCAAACAGAGGCTGGTTCTTTCTTTAGTCCAAGCAGTCCTATAGTCATTTATCCTCTTTCGATCTCCCACATACATATGTTTTGAAATCCTTCAGATTCTTTACCTACAGTGGAATAAAAAAAAATTTCATCTTTCCCTTTTTTTGGGATTTCAGTACCTCCCCAAAAGTAAACCTCTATTTGAGAATCACTATACATTCTGCATATTTCTTCCAGCCAAGATAATGTTGTCAAGTATTGATTTGCTTTCTGTAGTTTTTATTATGAAAAATACACACACATGTATTTATATTTTCGTATGTATATATAGTTTCTGTATTTGAAAACATAATAGTAAATACGTTTTTCTAAAAAAGACTTCTACAGCTACATTTTCTCATTCTATCTGTGGTAGAAGACAAAGTGCTAAGGATGCTATTCAGTTCAGTTGGCCACAGGTTGGGGAAGAACCCCTTTTCCAGGGAAATTTACTGCTGTCTGTGCATACACACAAACACATTCATATTTAAATGTATAACTAATATTGTCATGAGTCACTTGTTTAAACTCTTTTATCAAAAGTAATTTATTTTTTAATACAAATAATTTCTATTAAGTATTTTTCTTTTTTTCCTCATGTAAAAGGTATTTCAACCCCAACTACTTTTAGTTAAATGTGAAATTTGTAAGTCAAATGTGGCAAATGGTATACAATTCAAAATCACCTTTCATTCATTACTTTACAGTTTTATTCATTTCCATAATAGGCTTCGTAGTGGGAAAGTATTGACTTTTAAGTCAATTAACTTAGAAATGATTCCTATTTCTAAGACACAGCACTAACCATAACCTATTCTATGGTTCATCACTTTTAGCTATGGGTGAGCCTCAAAGAGATTTTGTAAGAGCTGAAAATTTGAAAATGGGGGTAAAAAGAAGCAAGTCGATATTTGTGTTGGGCAGAAATTTGTACATTATCCCTGGGATGCGAGATAAGACAAGTAAAATCAAGTGTTTTAGAAAGGAGGAAAAGGAGAAGTCATGGCTGAATGCAGTTGAATGGGTAGAAAATAAAGGAATGTTAACGTTAAAGGCCCAAACAGCATTATTAGGTATGGATCACATAGGACATTGAGATTTTTAACCCATGTGTGTAAGTTGTTCCAAAAAACTATTAAAGGATAAAAATCCTTAGTTAATTTGTTACTAGAATTCCTCTGTATTTAAAAATCATGTTCACACTAATGTTAAATATTAAAATATCACATAATCCTATGTTGATAGGATATGTTCCTGGGCCTTCTCCTAATATATCCCATTCTATAGAAAGGTTATCTGCTGATGAACTTATCTGTAGATTTTACATTTATTTGCTTTATGTAACAAATAGTTTTCTAAAAAATGAGTTGCAAAAAAAATTTTTTTTGAGACAGTCTCATTCTTGTCACCCGGGCTGGAGTGCAGTGGCACAATCTCAGCTTACCACAATCTCCACCTCCCGGGTTCAAGTGATTCTCCTTCCTCAGTCTCCCAAGTAGCTGGGATTACAGGATGTGCCACCACACCTGGCTAATTTTTGTATTTTTAGTAGAGATGGGGTTTCACCATGTTGGCCAGGCTGGTCTTGAACTCCTGACCTCAAGTGATCTGCCCATCTGGGCCTCCCAAAGTGCTGAGATTACAGTCATGAGCCACTGCGCCTAGCCCAAAATCAATTTTTAATTTTATTTTTAATGTTTAAAATGACTTTTAAACATTAGAGGAGCTCTCATTTTATTTTATGTATTATTTTAAATTAAAACATTTATATATCCGGGGGTATGAGTGCAGTTTTGTTACATAGATTATATTCCATACGGGTGAAGTCTGGCCTTCTAGTCTACCCCTCATCTAAATAGTGAACACTGTATTCAAAAGGAAATTTTTCAGCTCCCATCCTTCCTACCCTTCCATATGTTGGAGCCTCCAGTGTCCATTATTCCACCTGTTTGTTCATGTGTACCCATTGTTTAGCTCCGATGTATAAGCAAGAACATGTGGTGTTTGACTTGAGGCCACTATTCTCAGTGAAATAGCTCTTATTTAAAAGAACTTGAATAATTATTGTTTGATTGGATAATTCTGTAAGCTCAACCATATTAGGTTTTCAAAATAAACAAAACACAAAGCAAAGACAGAAGAGCTATGGTAAGAAATAGACAACAAAGATCATATAAAATAGTTACAATTGGGGAGGGGAGGGCAGACTATACATATGTATGTATAGCTGTATAGCTATGTCTATACACATACACACATAGAGGCTGACAAAAGGAAAATATCTATGAACACACAGAAGATTCACAACGTCAGTTGCATCTAGGAGAACAGGATGGATGAGGGACAGGAATATAGATGACTTTTCTCTGTACATTATTTTTTACTACTCGAATTTTGAACAATGTGTGTATGTTAAGTCTTCCATCTCCTCAAAAGAAAGTGACGAAGACTGTCTTTTGTCTTTGTAGCTTTTTGGCTAGATACTGTTTGACTTTGTGAAAACACAGATCATTCCTTCATCTATCTGTAACTATTTGTTGAGTATCTATCATGTGCCAGCTACTGTTCCAGACCCTTGATTGATCACAGAAGACCTTTCTGAGGAGGTAACACGTGAGCTGTACCAGAGTGTTCTGGGTGGAGGGAACAAATGCAGAATCTTCAGGAGGGAGATGGGTGGAAGGACAAGCCATTTTTGAGTGAATGGTCACTGTATGGGCAGGGGGCATGTTGGTGTGTGTGTAGGGGGGCGTGTATAGGATGTATGTACAACCTTCTCTCTCTGGTTCACTTCGACATTGATCTACATCCCTGGAGGATGTCAGGATCGGCATTTCAGCAGAATATCAGAGAGCTGTAAATCCCTAAAACCATTTCTGGGTTATATTACTCATACTCTTAGGGCTTGCTACTTCATATAGCCCCCAAAAACAGACCAATAATCCTGGGAAGGAGCATATTAGGTCTTCCTTCACTGAAACAAGCTCAAGATATTCTTCCCCAATAATCAGTGAGAGCATTCAAAAAAGAAGAGAAGAAATGAGAATGGGAATTTTGGCCTCTGTTCAGAATCATCTGTATGAACACTATCTTTGCAAGGAGGAGGGCATGGGCCTCATCATACCTTGGAGGATTTTGAGAGATTTAATGAGACCAGTTGGTCTATAGCAAAATAATGCTAGAGGTAGTGGCAGTAATTTACATGTCTCCCAACCCCACCAGTTTTTCTTCTTTAGAGTAGGTCATAAATATTTTTCCATTTATCTACAGCAACTTATCATGTATCAAGCACTGTTCTAAGTGCTTTCATATATGAATTCATTTTATACTCTTACCATCCTTATTGCTATTTCCATTCCACTGGTAATGAAATGGAGTTCCAGAGAGGTTAGATAATTTGACCTTATTTACAAAGTTAGTGGGCTCAGGCCTGGGCTTCAAAACTAGGCAGGCTACTTCCAGGGTAGCCTGGAAGTATATATAAGCAAAGACAAAACACAAAGCAAAGACAGAAGAGCTATGGTAAGAAATAGACAACAAAGATCATATAAAATAGTTACAATTGAGGAGGGGAGGGCAGACTATACATATGTATGTATAGTCTTCTTGACTATATCAGCAAAGGAATACATCTAAACTGCCATATTTTCCATGTCAGAAGATTACCACTTTTAATATTGATGTAAATACTCTTAGGCAAATAATAATTTAACAATACCGAGTGCCGTCATTTAGATTACATGACAGAAGGGAGATAAAGAAGAAAGTTTATTAGCTTGCATGTTCCATCAGAAGATTTGAATGGGTTTAATTCAATTTTCTAGATGAATTTTAAAAAAGAAATTAATACAGGGTAATATTGTATTCCTCTCTTATTAGAAAAATATGTTAATAGAGTGACTTTTGGTTATGAAGGTTTAATAGTTAAAGGATCTGTTAAGCTCATCATAGAGACACCTTGGAACAGCAAACAAAGGGTGGTAAGCGCAAGGTCCCTATTCAATAGCCTCACATTTATCTGTTCCATGGGACAAATTCTACCTTATTGCACCATTACATTTTATTCGGGCAATATTAGCAAGTACAACGACCTGTAAAGAAAAATTAACTTTCAATAAAGATATCAGAAATGAAGTAAAATATGAGAAGTTAATGCCCTTGCTGCTAGAAACCCTTAAATGTACCACAAAGTTCTAGCAGTAAAATTTCTTTGAAATATGTGGTGCCTGGTGACAAGGCTTTTTTGGAAAAATAAAATGTGAAAGTATACTCTTTTGCCCTTGCTAGCTGTTTCCCAACCAATTGAAGATGATGTGGTTCCTTCTAAATGCCTGCACAAGATCTAACATTGTATCTATCATCTCTCATTTAACTATGCAGCATAGAGAAAATGCATAATTTACAAAATCTTTCACTTAAATGTCAGGTTGCCCGAGCTGTGTGTATCTAGAGCTGAAGATTCATTTCTTGCAGAGGTATACTGGCCCATGACTACAGGCCTAGGGATACTGCTTTTTCTCAGACTCTGTTCCACACCCAGAAACACAGATTTGCACATAAAATATCAGAGGAGGATGGGACTTGGCATGAGTCCAGTAGGATGGCAGCAGCATTCATGTATTAGCTTGGGAGTGTGTGAGAGTGTGCATGCACATACATGTACACACCAACTCCCCTACATACATGTATGCACGCCCTTACCACCACACCCATGCATTCACATACATACACAGTTAGACACACTCACACAAACACACACTCCTCTCCAGAGATGTCATATTTAAAGGTGGTTATGCAGACATGGGAGAGGAACTTGGCAAATTTAGTCCTATTTTAAAGTCCTGTTGTAAAACATAATCCCTGTAAACCTGAGCAGAATATTTGAAAAGGACTAGTCTATTAAAAAGTTTTTGGGCTTAAGGTAATATCTCAGAATGTATAATTGAAGCACATCATCTCTAATGATAGATAAGTGATTGTAATGCTCATGTCACACCTCTGTTCAAAATCCCACATTGTGCCCCTAATCCTCACATTGTTCAAGGGTCAAAATCAAAGTTGACCCATGAACAATGTGAGGATTAGGGGCATGGATGTACCAGGCAGCCAATAATTCATGTATAACTTTTGACTCCCCCCAAACTTAACTACGAATAGCCTACTGTTGGGTGGAAGTTTCACTGACAGCATAAGCAATTAATGCATATTTTACAAGTTGCATGTATTATATACTATATTCTTATAATAAAGTAAGCTAGATAAAAGAAAATATTAAGAAATCCTAAGAAAGAGAAAATATATTTACTATTCATTAAGTAGAAGTGAATCATCATAAAGATGTTTATCTTGTCTTCACATGGAACAGACTGAGAGGGAGGAGGAAGAAGGGGGTTGGTCTTGCTGTCTGAGGGATGCAGAGGTGTAAGTGGAGGGTGTGGACGAGGGGGCAGGAGAGGCACGCATGGTGGGTGTAACTTTAGGAAAATATGTGGTAATTTCTCTGACTTTTTTGCTTTTTCATTTCTCTAAAAATGTTTCTATTTAGTACCAATTCTTCCACCATTTGCTTTTGTTTCAGTGCCCATAGATAGAAGGGCCAATGTCATAAAAGAAGTCAAAAGTGGCAACTCGGCAGAGCCCACTGTAGCTCAGCGAGGCCTCTTCAGGCAGACTGTGACTAGACTCCCTTCTTGCTGGGCAGGACATCTCTGAAAAAAGGCAGCAACCCATCAGGGCCTTATAAATAAAGCCCCACCTTCCTGGGACAGAGCAACTGGGAAAAGGAGTGGTGTGGGTTCTCCTTCAGCAGACTTAAATGTCCCTGCCCAGCAGCTCTGCAGGAAGCAGTGATCTTCCAACAGAGCACTTGAGCTCTGATAAGGGACAGATGGCCTGCTCAAGTGGCTCCCTGACCCCCATTTATCCTAAGACACACCTCATACAGGAGAGCTCTGGCTGATATCTGGCAGGTACCCTTCTGGGACGAAGCTACCAGAAGAAACTGGCAGCAATCCTTGCTGTTCTGCAGCCTCTGTGGGTGATTCCCAGGCAAGCAGGGTCTGGCGTTGACCTCCAGCAGACCTGCAGCAGAGGAGCCTGACTGTTAGAAGGAAAACTAAAAAACAGAAAGAAATAGCTTCAACATCAACAGAAAGGACATCCACTCAGAGACCCTATGTGAACGTCACCAACTTCAAAGACCAAAGGTAGATAAATCTATGAAGATGGGAAGAAACCAGTGCAAAGAGGCTGAAATCACCAAAAACCAGAATGCCTCTTCTCCTCCAAGGGATCACAACTCCTCAGCAGTAAGGGAACAAAACTGGATGGAGAATGAATTTGATGAATTGACAGAAACAGGCTTCAGAAGGTGGGTAATAACAAACTTCTCTGAGCTAAAGGAGCACATTCTAACCCAATGCAAGGAAACTAAGAACCTTGAAAAAATGTTAGGCAAAATACTAACTACAATAACCAGTGTAGAGAAGAACATAAACAACTTGATGGAGCTGAAAACACAGCATGAGAACTTTGTGAAGCATACACAAGTTTCAATAGCCAAATAAATCAATTGGAAGAAAGTATATCAGAGATCGAATATCAACTCGATGAAATAAAGTGAGAAAGCAAGATTAGAGAAAAAAGAGTGAAAAGAAATGAACAAAGCCTCCAAGAAATATGGGATTATGTGAAAAGACCTAACCTACATTTGATAGTTGTACCTGAATGTGACAGGGAGAATGAGACCAAGTTGGAGAACACTCTTCAGGATATTATCCAGGAGAATTTCCCCAACCTAACAAGGCAGGCTCACATTCAAATTCAGGAAATACAGAGAACACTACAAATATATTCCTTGAGAAGAGCAACACCAAGGCACATAATTGTCAGATTCACCAGGGTTGAAATGAAGGAAAAAATGCTAAGGGCAGCCAGAGAGATAGGTCAAGTTACCCACAAAGGTAAGCCCAACAGATTCACAACAGATCTCTTTGCAGAAACCCTACAAGCCAGAGTAGAGTAGGGGTCAATATTCAACATCCTTAAATAAAAGAATTTTTAACCCAGGATTTCATATCTAGCTAACCTAAGCTTCTTAAGTGAAGGAGAAATAAAATTCTTTACAGATAAGCCACTACTGAGAGATTTCATCACCACCAGGCCTGCCTTATAAGTGCTTCTGAAGGAAACACTAAACATGGAAAGGAACAACCAGTACCAGCCAATGCAAAAACATACCAAATGGTAAAGACCATCGATACTATGAAGAAACTGCATCAACTAACAGGCAAAACAACCAGCTAGCATCAAAATGACAGGATCAAAATCACACATAACAATATTAACCTTAAACATAAATGGGCTAAATGCTCCAATCAAAAGACACAGACTGGCAAATTGGAGAAAGAGTCAAGACCCATCAGTATACTGGTCAGGAAACCCATCTCACGTGCAAGGACATAGGCTCAAAATAAAGGGATGGAGGAAGATTTACCAAGCAAATGGAGACAGAGAAAAAAAAAAAGCAGGGGTTGCAATCCTAGTCTCTGATAAAACAAACTTTAAACCAACAAATATCAAAAGAGACAAAGAAGGGCATTACATAATGGTAGAGGGATCAATGCAACAAGAAGAGCTAACTATCCTAAATATATAAGCACTCAATACAGGAGCATCCAGATACATAAAGCAAGTTCTTAATGACCTACAAAGAGACTTAGATTCCCACACAATAATAGTGGCAGATTTTCACACTCCACTGTCAATAGTAGACAGATAAATGAGACAGAAAACTAGCAAGGATATCCAGGACTTAAACTCAGATATGGACCAAGCGGACCTAATAGACATTTACAGAACTCTCCACCCCAAATCTGCAAAATATACATTCTTCTCACACCACATTGCACTTACTCTAAATTTGACCACATAATTGGAAGTAAATCACTCCTCAGCAAATGCAGAAGAATGGAAATTGTAACAAACAGTCTTAACCACAGTGCAATCAAATTAGAACTCAGATGAAGAAACTGACCCAAAACCACACATCTACATGGAAACTGAACAACCTGATCCTGAGCAACTACTGGATAAATAATGAAATGAAGGCAGAAATAAAGATGTTCTTCAAAACCAATAAGAATGAAAACACAATGTACCAGAATCTCTGGGACACATTTAAAGCAATGTCTAGAGGGAAATTTATAGCACTAAATGCCCACATGAGAAGCAAGGAAAGATCTAAAATTGACACCCTAACATCACGATTAAAGGAACTAGAGGAGCATAATCAAACAAATTCAAAAGCTAGCAGAAGACAAGAAATAACTAAGGTCAGAGCAGAACTGAAGGAGATAGAGACACAAAAATCTCTTCAAAAAAAATCAATAAATCCAGGAGCTGATTTTTTGAAAAGATCAACAAAATAGATAGACTGCTAGCCAGACTAATAAAAAGAAAAGGGAGAAGAATTGAATAGATGCAATAAAAAATGATAAAGGGGACATCACCACTGATTCCACAGAAATACAAACTACATCATAGATTACTACAAATACCTCTATGCATATAAACCAGTGAATCTAGAAGAAATGGATAAATTCCTGGACACTTACACCCTCCTAAGACTAAACCAGGAAGAAGTTGAATTCCTGAATAGACCAATAACAAGGTATGAAGTTGAGGCAGCAATTAATAGCCTAACAATAAAAAAAAGTCCAGGACCAGATGGGTTTATAGCCGAATTCTACCAGAGGTACAAAGAGGAGCTGATACCATTCCTTCTGAAACTATTCCAAACAATACAAAAAGAGGAATCCCCTCCCCCCAACTCATTTTATGAGACCAGCATCATCCTGATACCAAAATCTGGCAGAGACACAACTGAAAAAGAAAATTTCAGGCCAATATCTATGATGAACATTGATGCAAAAATCCTCAATAAAATACTGGCAAACTGAGTATAACAGCACATCAAAATGCTTATCCATGACAATGAAGTTGGCCTAATCTCTGGGATGCAAGGCTGGTTCAACATATGCAAATCTATAAACATAATCCATCACATAAACAGAACCAAAGACAAAAACCATATGATTATCTCAATAGATGCAGAGAAGGCCTTCGACAGAATTCGACAACTCTTTATGCTAAAAACTCTCAGTAAACTAGGTAACAATGGAATGTATCTCAAAATAATAAAAGCTATTTATGACAAACCCACAGTCAATATCATACTGAATAAGCAAAAACTGGAAGCATTCCCTTTGAAAACTGGCACAAGACAAAGAAGCCCTCTCTCACCACTCCTATTCAACATAGTA
>CAUYQU010059023.1:0-43029 GCA_963574635.1 Cheracebus regulus
CCTACAAAGGATACAAACTCATCGTTTTTTAGTTTACTTGTACAAATCAAAAACCAAACCTGGAATAGTTGTTTTGCTTGCTTGTTTGTTTGCTTGATTTTTGAGGCAGGGGCCTCACTATGTTGCCCAGGCTGGTCGTGAACTCCTGACTTCAAGTGGTCCTAAGCTGCAGCCTCCTGGTCAGTTGGGATTACAGGCATGAGCCACTACGCCTGGCCAGGTACCATCTGAATAATTTCAAGTATTCAAGTAATGAAGAGGCTCAAATTAAGAAAAGGGAGATCTAGGACACTGTGTGTGGTTTCCCAGGTTTTTCTTTATGACATCAGACACACTCTATGCCAAGGATGCAGTCTCTGCATGCATATTCCTTGGTGTAGAGTGTGTTTGATGTGATAAAGGTATGTGGGCCAATGGTTCACCTAGCAGAAAACATTTGTGTTATAAAGTGATTTTATACCCAGATACTCACTTAAGTTTTGTTAAAACCACCTTTGCAAAGATAATGACAGTGTGAGAAATCTACCACGGCTGGCCTCACAGTCTGGCTGTCTTCATTCATTCATGAGTGTAGGTCAAGCTAACCATGGGAGGAATGTATTTATATTTTAACTTTGAAGCAAGAATGGTAATAGTTCCTCCCTAAAACTGATCCCTTCCTTGCTTGGAGACTGCAGTTGTCTTTGTTAAGACTAATGAAAGTCCCCAATATTAGTATTATGGGAGAGGACTGAATTCTGCTAAAATGTAGGCATAGTTTCTATAATCCCTTACTGCTCAGGAGTAATGCAGTCAGAGGTTACATTGATAACTTTTGTATAGCCAATTTTTTGTATAGGCAGTGCTGCTAGTATAGAACTTAAGACTGATCTTTTGAGATGTATTTCAGACCTGTGCTTGTGACTCCTCACTGGTCCTGCAACCCCTACCCTGTGGCTAATTCAGTCATGAGGACTGTTTTCCACACCACTATGATTGCATCCTCAACCAACAAGCAGCACCCATTTTCTAGTCCCCTGCCTACCAAATTATCCTTGAAAAACCCTAACCTCTGACCCTTCAGGGAGACTGATTTGAGTAATAACTCTCTCTCATGTGGTTGGCCTCATGTTAATTAACATCTTTCTTTACCACAATATCATGGTCTCAGTGAATTGGTTTTGTCTGAGCAGCAGGCTGAAAGAACTCACTGGGCAAGTAGTGTGATTATAGAGATAAACTTGGCCTGACAGAAAAGAATACAGGTGATGTAGCACCCTGGACCTGAATGTGAATAAAATAGCAGGATTTGACTTCAGGTTTTCTCCTTTATGTGAGTGTGTTTTGAATCGCATGTGCAATGATTGCTTAGTATCAGGCAGAAAAAAGTTTTGGAGAAAAATTTGGAATTGTATGTATTTTAGGGTCTGTGTGTGTGTGTACTGGGTAGTCAGAAAGCAGAAAATTATAGCTCTTCTTGGCATATACCTGCCCATCTTCTCACATTTTTCCAACATAAATATAAGAGAGGACACATGTTAGTGACCAAATTCCAACACAATTGAATTCCCAACTTTATAGGGCATGTTCTATCAAAGTCAGGGCATTGACTGACAGGAAATGGGATCCTGAAACTTGAAATGGGTACATACTTGCAGATCCCAGTGAAGCTGGAGATATTAAATTCTGATTATCCTCTTTGCTAGAAGCAGCCCTTCCATGTTTACCTGAAGATGATGGCCCTCCTTTTTCTAAAGCATTTATAATGGCTTTCCTTGGGGTATTTTTTCCTGCAGGGCCCTGCTGATTCTCTCTGGTGCTTATCTCCATCTTCCTCCACTCTTTGCTTCTAGACCTATAAATAGACTCAACTTTCAACAGGCACCAAAGAGTAAAACACAAAGAATAACATATTAAAAGGTCATTGCATATCAAAAGAAACCAAAGATGCAGGTCATTTGCAATTTATGCAAATAAAAATTTGCAGGGTACATATAGGACTGGGTATTAAAAATGTGGGATTATAATGATAGAAATGTAAAACGAAATCAGGCCAAAATTATTGATGCAGGCCTCCTAAGGAGAGATTCTAAAGGTTTAGTTAGTTGACAGAAATATGGATCCAAAGGTGGCATATATTAAATGAAGCTGAAATGTCAAAACTGTTTCAATGCACTATTACTGAAAGGTGTGCAAAGCCTTCAAAATATTAAAATTCTGCAGAGCATTTATCACATAAGTATTGCAGAAATCAGTGCTACCTTCTCACTCACCCTGGGGGTGTTCCACAGGGTACAATCCAATTTCACCATAACTACAAGGAACATATTTGTGAGGGAAGACCCAGCATCCTCGAAGAGGTCTGTGGATTTAGTTCTCAGTAGGTCAGCTATTAAGAGAAAAATTTTGCCATCATATTAGATCCCTAAATCTAATGGATATAATAGAAATCCAGAGATGTAAGGCCCAAGTGGTATCACTTAATTACCAAAGAAAAGATGGGTGTGGTACCATAACAGATAGTGGAACCAAAGCAGCAATTAGAATAGTCTGACTCTCAGATACCTGTGGTATTGGCTAGTTTAGCATGATGTTCCTAAGAGTAATGGGCAGACAGTTCGCTAAACTAGTATTGCACCTGAATAAGTGGAAGAGTTTTAGATCAAGAGAACACATGTCTAAACTGAATCATGGAAACAGTCACATCCTCTCAATGAATTCCCAGACTTGAGCCAGACCTTTTAAATGTCAGGAAGGCTGGATTTCCTTAATGAAGGATCCTGTTACACTGCCAAAATTTTTTCCTTCTTTTTCCTGATCTTAACCAAAAGGACCTGTGGTCATTTATCAGGGTGACTGTGCCCTAAGAAAATGTACATTCTCAAACTTTTCCTTGATTACTAGACACTAGCTTTGACATAACTCTACTCCTTGGCAATCTGAAACGTCATTGGGGATCAATCACAATAAAAAAATGGAAGATCTTAGAAACATAAAGTGACCAATGAGTTTTTAGCTCAGGTCAATTTCAGAGTTAGTCCAGTAAGTCCCTAAACCTAGGCTGTGGTCATTTCCCCACATTCAGAATTCAAATTGGAATAGACATTGTCATCAATTTGCAGGATCCTCACAATGGCTCCAAGGCCTGTGAGGTGAGAAATATTAAAGTAGGAAACAGCAAATGGAAGCCACTATAACTGCCTTAACCTACAAAATGGTAAACAGAAATCAGTAACACATCCCTGAAAGTACTGCAGAAATTAGTGCTATCATCAACAACCTCAAAGGTGCAAGAGTGCTGATTCCCACACATTCCCATTCAACTCACCTAGATAGCCTGTTTGGAAAACAGGTGAATATCAGAGAAGAACAGAGAAGTATTCTAAAATTAATCTCTGATTGTAGCTCCAATTGCAGCTTTTTCATGTGTTTAGGTTGCTTGAAAACATTAACACATTCTCTAGTATCTGGTATATAAGTATGGATCTGGCAAGTGCCTTTTCTTCATATCTTTTAATAAAGAATATGGGAAGCAATTTGTTTTCAAATAACAAGGCCAAGAATTCATCTTTTTTTCTCAAAGTTGTATCAATTTTCCAGCCCTATGTAATAATTTTGTCCAAAAAGAACTTGATCACAATTTTCTTCCACAAGATATCACATTGGTCTATTGCACTGATGATATTAGCAGATTACACATGGTGAGCAGAAAGTAGCAGTGACTGTACATATATTTGCAAAATATTTGTGTCTCCAAGGTTAGGAGATAACTCTCACTAAAAATTCAGTGTCTTTCAACTTTGGTGACATTTCTAGTGTTTCAGTGGTTTGGATGGTATGGAAAATATCCAGATATCTCTCCTAACACAAAAGATAAGTTGTTTTATTTGACCCCTCCTACCACAGGGCAAAAAAATGATGCCTAGTGGACCTGTTTGTATTCGGCAGGCAACGTAGCCAGCATTTGGCTGTGCTACTCTAGCTCACTCAATCGGGGACATGAAAGGTTGTTAATCTTGAGTGGGGCCCAGAACAAGAGAAAGGTCTGCAAAAAGTCCAGGGTTCCCTTAAAGTTTGTGCTGCCACTTGGACCATATGATCCAACAGATCCAATGTATCTGAAGTATTAGTGGCAGATGGGGATGCTGTTTAGAGACTTTGGTAGGCCCTTTTATGGAATCACAGCACATATCCTTAGGATTTTAGAAGAATGACTTGCCATTCTCTGCCAATAATTGCTCCCCTTCTGCTTGTTAGCGGAACTCAGCAGAGACTGAAAGTTTTATTATGAACCACCAAGTTACCATGCAGCCTGCGTTGCCCATGCTGATGCAGGTATTGTCTAATCCACTAACTAATAAATGGGGCATAGAAGGCACTACTTTGTTACCACATGAAAGTAGATTATACATGATTGGGCTCAAGTGTGTCATGAATATATAAGTAAGTAATGTAAAGTGGCACAAATGATCATGGCCACTACTCCTACTGCATTCTATTTTCTCTCGTAGACCATTATGGCCTCATGGGGAGTTCTTTATGACCAACTGACTGAGAAAGTGAAAACTAGTGCCTGACTCATGGATGGTTCTGCATGGCATACAGGCACCATGGAAATTGTGTGGACAGTTGTAGCATAACAGATCTTTTCTGGCACATTCCTGAAGGATAGTGGTGGAAAAAACTTTTTCCAGTGGCAGAATGTCAAGCAATACACCTGGCTTTTACTTTTGCCTATGAGGAGAAATTGACAGAAGTAAGACTATAATATGATTTATAATATGAATGGCTTGGTGGGATGTTCTGGGATTTGAAGGAACACAATTGGCTGTTGATGAGAATGAGATCTGGAAAAAATGTATATGGGGAGACCTCCCTGAATAGGCAGAGAGCTTGAAGATACCTGGCCCATGTTAATAATCACCAAAGGCAATCTCACAGAAAATTATTTTAATAATCTAGTCAATATACTGTCCTGTCATTATCCCAGTCAGCCTCTTTCTCTAGCCACTCTCCTTTCATTGCCCAATGGTCCCATGAAGGAAGTGAGTCTGGTGGCAGGGACAGAGGTTATGCCTGGGGTCAACAACATGGACTTATACTCACTAAGGCTGACTTTGCTACAGCCACTGCTTGTGTTCATTCTGCTATCAGAAGACACCAACACTAAGTTTTTCACATGGCACTATTCATCGGACTGGTTGATCTTGTGGCATGTTTATTACATTAGATAATTTCCACCATAGAAAGGGTAGTTCTCTGTTCTTAGTGGAATGTACATTATTGATATCAGTTTATTTTTTATGAATGCAATGCCTCAGCCAATATAACCATCCATGGATTAACAAAATGTCCTATACACTGTAATGGTATTTGAAATAACATTGCTTTTGATCAAGAAATTCACCTTATAATAAATGAGGTGCAGCAATGTGTTACTGATGGTACTTTTGTCATCTTCTGCAACATCCTAAAGCAACTGGCTTGACAGAAAAATGAAATAGCCTTTTGAAAACTCAGTTATAGCACCAGCTAAGTGGCTGCACATGACAGGGCTGCGTAATGTCTTCCATGATGCTGTATAGTTTTTAAATCGGTGTTAAATATATGGTGCTGTTTTCCCCAAAGCAAGAAATTGTGAGTCCAGGAATCAAGGGGTGGCTAGTCATTTACTCACAAAATGTTTGCTTACACTGGGAAACACAACAGTGATTCCATTGAATTGGAAGTTAACACAGATACCTGGCTGCTGTGGGCTCCTTATGCATTTGAATGAACAGCAAGGAAGAGTGTGACTATACTGACTGGGGTGACTGATTCTAATTACCAAGGGGAAACTGGGCTGCAATGGAGGCACAATGGAAGTAAGGAAGAATAGGGCTGGAATATAGGAAATCTCTTAGAACATCTCTTTGTACTACCACGTTCTGTGTTTAAAATAACCCAATTTATGCAGGACAGCTAATAGCCCAGACACCTCAGGAATGAAGGTTTGGGTCACCATTCCAGGCAAGGAATCACAAGCAGCTGAGGTACTTGATGAGTGCAAAGGGAACAGAGAATGCATGGTGGATACTTGTTTTTAATTGAAGTTTCATTTCTTATATTTTAAAATTCACTTCTAAGATAAAGAAAACTTTATTCTTATAAATCAAGCAATTATCTGAAAATCATTTGACTAGTAAGTGGCAGATTCTGAAATGTAATCCAAGACTCACAGCATGTTAAAAAAATAGGTGGTGATTAAGTACAAAAATTTATTAAGGGGAAAATAAATTGCATTAGTTCACACTGTTAGCTTCACAATAGCAATTAGAACTGGCCAGTTAGAAAGTGGATGCAAAAAATTTGCAGAAGTCACTAACAGTAGTGTAGTTCCCCCTGTGTCTTGTTAAATAATCAAACCATTGATTGCTACGATAGCTGAATTTAAGTGTGAGGACAAACAACAAATTAAAGAAGTCCCCTGCAGAGAGCAGAGGCAGACACCTAAATTTCACACATTGCTGAAGATATAAAAAATTCATAGCAAAGAATTTTTAGAAGAGAAATAGCAAATCACTAGGGATTGAAGCTTCCAAACTTCTAAAAGCCCAAACAGCTTGCTGCCTTCTATCTTTTTCCAAGTTCTGGAGCCTCCAGGCTTATCACACTTCCAAGATCCCATGAATAGAGTCTTATAGGTTAATGACTTTAAGAATAAGAACACACTGAGCTATATTTCTCAAAGGCAAATGGATGTGATGATTAGTGAAGATGGGTTTTCATATACTTTAAGCTATTCATGGAGGAAAAATAAGTTGGAGAATGTTCATAGGTTTATCAGAAAAATAATGATCTGAATTCATGCTGGTGGTTTTTTAAAATTATTTTTCTTTCTGGGGTACTTGTGCAGGATGTGTAAATTTGTCACATAGGTAAACATGTGCCATGGTGGTTTGTGGCACCTATCAACCCATCAGCTAGGAATTAAGTCCAGCTGGCATTAGCTCCTTTCTCTAATGCTTTCCCACGTCCTGCCCTCCCCAGACGAGCCCCAGTGTGTGTTGCCCCTCCTCCCTGTGTCCCTCTGTTCTCACTGCTCAGCTCCCACCTATAAGTGAGAACATGTGGTGTTTGGTTTTCTGTTCCTGCATGAGTTTGCTGAGGATAATGACTTCCAGCTTCATCCATGTCCCTGCAAAGAACATGATCTCATTGCTATTTATGGCTGCATAGTATTTCACGGTATAGATGTACATTTTCTTTATCTAGTCTATTATTGATGAGCATTTTGATGGATTTATTTCTTTGCTCTTGTGACTAGTATTCCAATGAACATATGCATTCATGTATCTTTATAATAGAATGATTAATACTTCTTTGGGTATATACCCAGTAATGGGATTGCTGGGTTAAATTGTATTTCTGGTTCTACATCTTTAAGGAATCACCACACTGTTTTCCACAATGGTTGAACTAATTTACATTCTCACCAACATTGTAAAAAGTATAGTATTTTTCTTGTAATATTATGTAGTACCCAAATCCCCAACCTAGTAACCAAACTACTTCCCTGACTTAGCAAAACCAGCTAAATTTAGGCTATGGTTATATTAGCGAAGTTTCCTGGTCAGTTGGTCTCCATGTAACTTCAGAAAATGCAGGAGGCTAGAATTATGAAAATAAATACTTATATATCCCTGCCAGTAATCTAAAACACCAGATTACAACTGTGTCTTTATTTGGGAAGTAAACATTTGCTTACTCTGTCTCTCAATGCCTTTCGCATGAAACAAAATCCATTATCTACATAGTGTCCACTTCATAAGAATTCTATCTTTATACCTTTAAAAATATATATCTTCCCCTAATGATATGCCACTAAAAAAGAACTACAAATGCATTAATTTTGAAAGTTATGAAGCTCTAAGAGTCATGCCTTCAAAGATTTTAAATGTATAAACCCTTTTACATGTTACAGTGCTTTTATAAAGTGAGTGTAATCATAGTCCCATGAAATGTAAAACCTTTCTAAAACTTTGTAGCTAATAAGAGACAAAATCAGGATTCCAAACTAGTATAGCCTGAGTTCATAGGTTCTGCTTTTTAGCCTTATACTATTAATAATTGACATTCAATCAAAAGTCAGTAATATTGACATAATTAATTATGCAACTATTTTGTTAAAAAATTAAAACTAATAATTCTATTTAGTAAACACAAATGGACATTCACAATGAAGCCTTTGTACTTTATTAAATAGTGCCATTGGGACAAATCTCAAAGATAACACCTCCACTCCTAGGTTCTTGTCAATGACTTAAATACCAATATTATTTTTTGACTTGTTTGGATTTGATAAAATAGAGAAGTTTATTTATCACCCACAAATGGTGAGTCATGGTGCATAAATCAATGAAGGATCATTTGGCTGCAATCAATAAAACTTACTTAGACTGATTTGAATAATAATCACATTTCATTCTGGAAAACACAAGGACATATATTGTCCAGGTTTAAAACACAAACTCAACTCAGCATCCAAGTTATAGAGTACTTTTGTGTCATTTTTAAAACCTGCCTTCTTAGCTCTGATTTTTTTCTATCTTTCAATTTCATGTTTATTTTCCCATGGAATAAACTTTTTCTACTTTTTCATGCACATGGTAGAAGATGTCTGTTTCACTTATATTATCTAAATGTCCCTGATACAAGGAAATCAACAGACACCAACCTATATTCCAAATTAACAAGAAAGGAGTACTTTTCTTGAGTCAATGTCAACCTCTGTCTGATGAGCTTTGCTCAGGTTAAGTGGAGTCACATGGTAAATATATGGCTTTCTGCAATCACCTATATAAACTAGGAGAAAGGGGTTTTAGCCTGGAAAATATTTAAGTGTTATTTATTTATTTCACAGTACCTTCTACAGAGCAGCTTTCAGAGAAAGTTTATAACAGAAGTAGCTGAAAATAATAGATCCATTCAGGATTCTGTTTAAACTAAAATACTACCTTGTTCAGCGTATACCACAGAAAGTGGAGTATGTAGCGATGCATAAACACATAAATAATTTTAAAGTATTACACAAATATTTACCTAAGTTGCTATATTTTCTCCCCTTGAATAAAACCAAAAGCCTATGGAATTAGTCTAAGTGAATAATTAAGGGACAATTTCATTGCGCACTAAATTTTATCCTTATTATATTTTAATGTAGATTGTCTCACTTTCAATCAGAAGTGATTAAGTCAAATGATTCCAGGAACCAAGAACAGAGGATAAATAATTGAATCACCATGCTGTAACATAACTGGGAGTGGCAAATGTTGAATGATTCAATTTGAGAGGTCATTCAGACTATAAAAAGCATAAGGATAGAGCTGATTAAACCTTGCCTTCCTCAAGTTTACTGTCCTCATTCTGAAGAGTAATGTTCAAGTTATATTTCTGATTAAGCCTATTTAGAAAATGTTTTATCAATATGGTCAACTAATAGGAGAGATAGGCAAAATTATACAAAAAGTAAAATAAAAAGCTCAGCATTCTTTAAGAAAACAGATCCATAAACAGTAAATGTTGGTATCTTATATGTCACAGGTTTCCATCAAACATTACTGTATTTTCCTTTTCATGTAAAGGCAAGAAATACACATGCAAACTTGTTTTTCTTTTTCTCAGAGTCATACAAGCACATGTAAAGCAAGAGATGCTTGAAATAGAACTGTATATGGTAAAATATTAGAAACAATACAGTGAATGCCATCTTAAAATTGTCTATTTGTTTCAATTTAATGAAATGGAATTGGGAAGAGGAATATAGTAGTTTTCAAATTTATTTTTTTAACTGAAGCATGTATGACAGAATTTCAGAACTTGAGAGAGATGAAGCACACGGTTGTTTATGTTTTCATCTTTCTGGAAACAAATATTTAATAATTTATTTAAAAATTTAAAAATCATTAAATGGATACAACGTTTATGGCATGCCAACTTAAGAATACTATCTTTAGGTCATATTTTTCTGTATAATTTCCACTCCACTTTTGCCTCATAGTATTTATTTTTAAATGTTTATTCATTTTTAACTTGTCAAATTGTCAATTTAATTGACAATAATTGTATATATTCATGAGGTACATAGTAATGTTTCAATACATATAATGGGTGATCAGGTCAGGGTGTTTAGGTATCAATAATCTCAAACATGCATCATTTCTTTGTGTTAGGAATGTTTCATGTCCTCCTTCTAGCTATTTGAAGCTATGTAATATGTAACTGTCATATAGTCATCCTATAGTGGTATAGAATACTAGAAGTTATTCCTCCAATCTAGCTGTAATTTTGTATCCTTTAACAAATTCCTCCCTATCCTCAACTTTCCCCTACCATCCTCAGCCTCCGTTCTACTTTTTACATCTAGGAGATCAACGTTTTCAGCTTCTGCATATGGGTGAGAACATGTGATGTTTAACTTTCTGCTCATGGCTTATTTCACTTAACATGAGAAAAGTTCCATCCACTTGCCACAAATGACAGAGCCCCATTCTTTTTTTATGGCTGAATGGTACTCCATTGTGGATATATGCCACATTTTCTGCATCCATTCATCTGTTGCTGGACTCATAGGTTGATTCTATACCTTGGCTATTATGGAGCTTTACTCATGCTGCAGTAAACGTGAGGGTACAGATGTCTCTTCAACATAATGATTTTCTTTCCTTTGAATAAATCCCAAGTAATAGGATTCCTGGATTATATGGTAGTTCTATTTGTAGTGTTTTTGAGGACATGCCATACTATTCTTCATAATGGCTGTGCTAGTTTACATTCTCATCAACAGCGTAGGAGACTTATTTTCTATGCATCTTCACCAGCATTTGTTAATTTAGGCTTTTTTTTTTTAATACTAGCCATCCTAATTTGGGTGAGATGATACTCCTGCATTTCTTGTGGTTTTAAGTTGCATTTCCCTAATAATTAGTGATGTTGAGCATTTTTTCATATATTTATTGATCACTTGTATGTCTTTAGAGAAATATCTGTTCAGATCATTTGCCATTTTTAAACAGATTTCTTTCTTTCTCTCTGTCTCTCTCTTTTTTTTAACTGTTGAGATGCTTCAGTTTCTTGTATATTCTAGATATTAAGTCCCTATTAAATGAGATGACAAAGGTTTCCTCCCATTCTATAATTTGTCTTTTCACTCTGTTGTTTTCTTTTTTGTCCAGAAGCTGTTTTGTTTGATATAATCCCATTTGTTTATTGTTGCTTTTGTTGTTTGTGCTTTACAATTTTTTCTCAATCTTCTATCCTAAAGAATTACCCCTATTTCTCTTCTAATCATTTTATTGTTTTGGTTTTTACATTTAGTCCTTGATCCATTTTGAATTGATTTTTGTATAGGGTGAGAGGTAAGGGGGTAGTTTCATTCTTCTGCATATGGACATCCAGATTTCCAGCATCATTCACTAAATGTCTTTTGCCCAAAGAGAATTATTGGTACCCTTGTCAAAAATCAGTTGGCAATAGATAGGTGGAACAATTTATGAGCTCTATATTCTGTTCCATTTGCCTCTGTGTGTGTTTTTATGCAAGTACCATGGCATTCTGGTAAGTAAAACTTTGTAGTGTATTTTGAGGTATGGTAGTGTAATACCTCAAGCTTTATTCTTTTTGCTTAGGATTGAAGCTAAGGAAAAATATGTTAAGACCAAATAAATCTCAGCAAAATAATTCTCTGGCCTTCTTTAATTCCTCTTAAAACTGCTCATTTGCATATTTCTCCCAAAAAACATATGCCCAAAGGACATAACAATTGTTTACCAACTTGACGTGAATTCCACATTATCACTTTTCTGTCTCTCTGCAGAGTTTTATCATATCCATTAATAGTTTCACATGGAAGGGGAAAAGATTTTAAAATATTTGTATTCTATTGACATTCACTGAATGATTAGGATGGTATTAGTCCATCCTCATCCTTCTGTGAAGAGATACCTGAGACTGGGTAATTTATAAAGAAAAGAGGTTTCATTGACTCAGAATTCCTCATGACTGGAGAGGTCTCAGGAAACTTAAAATCATGGAGGGAGGCACCTCTTCACAGGGTGACAAGAGGAAAAATGAGAGATAAGAGAAGGGGGAAGCCCTTTATAAAACCATTATGTCTCATGAGAACACACTACCATGAGAAAAGCAGGAGAGTAACTGTCCATATGATTCAATTACCTCCCTCTGGGTTCCTCCTGTGACACATGGGAAATACAAGAACGACAATTCAAGGTGAGATTTTGATGGGAACACAGTCAAACTATATCACCAAGGCACTATGTTCAATGATTTTCCACATAATTTTATATGTCCTTTTAAAATCAGGTGAAAATAATTAAAGAAATATTACTCAATTATCAATCTGTAGTGTTTTTCATAACATCATTCATTACTATTCTTTAGGCTTATTTTATCGCTATAGGCTTCAAGAACCCATATAAAAAATGAATCCTTATTTTTTTTTTTGAGACAGAGTTTTGCTCTTGTTGCCCAGGCTAGAGTGCAATCAATGGCATGATCACAGCTCACCGCAATCTCCGTCTTCCAGGTTAAAGCGATTCTCCTGCCTAAGCCTCCTGAGTAGCTGGGATCTGGGATTACAGGCATGTGCCACCATGCCCAGCTAATTTTGTATTTTTTTTTAGTAGAGATGGGGTTTCTCCATGTTGGTCTGGCTGTTCTCAAACTCCGGACCTCAAGTGATTCTCCTGCCTCGGCCTCCCAAAGTGCAGGGCACTGTGCCCAACCAAAAACGAATTCTTATTAGATGCTTTTAGATTATATAGGAGAGACCAGAAAAATATCAGAAGAAACTATAGTTTTTTTTCTAAAATATGTATGGGTAGAAGGTTTAAAAAAGGCTACTATATACAAATAAAAAGTAGAAGTATTATATAACATGTTCTCAGAGGCTTAATTTAATTTTATTAATTTAAAATATTGTTTGGAATGATGAACTAAGGAGACCTCTAATTAGCATTCAAAATGGCCATTTGAGAAAACTGTGACATCAAAAATTCAACCTTATTAGAAATGAGACCTTTATAAGAATTTCTAGTGAACCCTAAAGAGAAGGTTTTGCAACCATCTTTTTACTATATAAATGCAATTTCCCCATTTTATATTGAGATGTCAGTTGCCCAACTCATTAACTACATTGAAAATTGCTAGTATGTTGAAATTTTAATTAAGATTTCTCTGCATTGTAAGATTAAGAGTTCATAGAAAATATGCCCAGAGAAAACTGTCTGATCATGATATGTAGCACCAAATCCCACATTTATTACTGGAATTAATAAAAAAGGACTGCACTCCAAAAAAATAAAATTTAACTCATTAATACTATTATAGCTTTTATAATCTCTCTACTTTGAATTTATCTAATTTAGGTAAATCATACGTTGCATCCAAACTTCCTATTACAAAGTAACTCTGTTTTTGTCACTTTGATTCACCAAACTTTTCAAACAATTAGTTTTTTTGGTTTTGTTTTTGCTTTTTATTTAGTGGACAAGATCAGGCACATTCAGGGTTGCATGGAGTGGGAAAAAACATGAATAGACATTTCTCAAAAGAAGATGTACAAATGACCAACAGGTATATGAAAATGTGCTCAACACCACCAATCATCAAGAAAAAACAATCAAAACCACGATGAGCTATCTCACCCCAGTTAGAATGGCTATTACTAAACAGACAAAAGAAAGATACATGTTGGCCAGGATGTGGAGAAAAGGACCTCATACACGTGGTAGAAATGTAAATTAGCACAGCCACTATGAAAAGCAATTTTGAGGTTTCTCAAGAAACAAAAATGGTTGTACCATACAATCCAGAAACCCCAGTATTGTGTATTTACCCAATACAAATCATTATATAATAAAGATATCTGTGCTTACACGTTTACCGCAGCACTATTCACAATAGCCAAGAATATAGTTTGGCTCTGCGTCCCCACCACATCTCCTTGAATTGTTACCCCCAGTGTTGCAGGTGGGGCCTGGTGGGAGGTGATAGGATCATGGGAGTGAAATTCTCATAAACGGGTTAGCACCAGCCTCTTGGTGCTGTTCTTGTGATAGTGAGTGAGTTATCCTGAGATTTCGTTGTTTAAAGTGTGTAGCACCTATCTTTTCTCTCTTCCTCCTGCTCCCGCCATGTAAGACATGCTACTTCTCCCACTTTGCTTTCTGCTGTAGGTAAAATCTCCCTGAGGCCTCCCCAGAAGCAGCTGCTGCCATGCTTCTTGTACAGCCTTCAGAACTCTGAGCCAATTAAACCTCTTTTCTTTATAAATTACCCTATCACACATATTTCCTTATAATAGTGTGAGAACACTGAAATCAACCTAAGTGTCCATCAATTGAAGAATAAATAAAGAAAACTTGGTATATATACAAAATGAAATGTTATTTGGCCACTAAAAAGATTGAAGTCATGTCATTTGCAGCAACATGGATGGAACTGGAGATTATTTTGTTAAGTGAAATAAGCAAACCACCAGGACATGTGTATACCTATGTAACAATCCTGCACAATCTGCACATGTACCCCAGAACTTAAAGTATAATAATAAAAAAAAAGAATATTCTCAAAAAAAAAAAAATTGAAAGGGCAGCCAAGAGGTTAATACAATTGACCAGTGAGAACATGATGAAAGCATGGGAACAAAGACGGAGATAAAAGGATAAGTCCATAAGAAACGTAGAAAAAGATTATTCAATAATAACAAATTTGATAAAATTAGGATACCAAAGGCTCAAAGAGGACTTCCAGGTTTTGACTTTGGACAAGGATAAGTGATCTGTTCTTCCCACAAATAAAACAAACATAAAAACAAGGAACTTATAGAAACTTTTAGGGGTGACGGATACATTTATTACCTTCATTGTGGTGATGGTAACACAAATGTATACATATGTCCAAACTCATCAAATTGTGTATATTAACTAAATATACATACTAAATTTATGTATATTTTTAGTATACCCATTATACTTCAATAAAGTTGGGAGAAAAAAAGGAGGAAAAAACAAGTATTACTTGAAAATAAATGCTTTCATTTATTTGTGGGTTCTACAAAAGCTGATTCCATGGAGGTAGAGAGTGGAATGGTAGATTTCAGAGGCCTAGAAGGGTGTAGGGGGTGAGGGAGGAAATGAAGATAGGTTGGTTAGTGGATACAAACCAATAGATAAAAGGAGTAACTTCAAAGGTTCAATAGCAGAGTAGGATGACTTTATTTAACAACAATATATTGTATATTTTGAAATATCTAAACAAGAGGACTTGAAATGTTCCCAGCATATAAAATGATAAATACTTAAGGTGATGGATACCTTAAATACCCTGATTTGATCATTACACATTCTATGCATATAACAAAATATCACATGAATCCCATAGATATGTATGAATATCACGTATCAATAAAAAAGTTTAAAAAGGAGAAACACAAGAAAAATTCAAATTATTTTAATATTTAGGAATAGTAATAATTATAAAATAACTATACTAACTACAAAAGAAACGCTATTCATAACGTGCTGATATTCAACTTTTCTCATAAATTTTACTAATAATTTTGTATTTTTTGACAGATTCAATTCTTACAACAATCTTATCAACTAAATGTAATTATTATTTACATTTTACTAACAGAGAAATACACTTGGCTCAAAGCCACTGTCTGCTTCAATTGTGGAGCTAGAAATGTCTGTCTAGGAGACAGATGTCTGTCACTCTTTCTTTTGTGTTTACATCTATTTTTATCTCCATTAACATTAGAAAATTGAAGTCAAAAAGTATAATGTCTGCTTCATGATAATGGCTACATCTAATCTCTTGGTGGGGAAGGTGTGTTGATAAATTTTCTCAATACAGAATTCTTTATAGTTTCAAAGAGAAATAATAACTCTACAGTGGAGAACAAGACTTTGACCAGATGATTAAAATATCAGTAAAAGAGTAGATAGATATTATGTGCTTTAGAATATCTTACCCTGAGAATGACACAATGACATGTATGTGGTATTTTGTTTGGAATGCATACCTGAATATAATAGTAATAAATTATTAGAAAGCTGAAAATGAGAAACATTTTATGTATGAAAGGTGGGTTTATTATTTTTAATAATTGATGTCAAAAACACCAGGGAGAGGAATTCTTTGCAATTAAAGAAGACTGAGGAAAATTGACAAGTAGAGAAAACACCTGATCTTAGATTTGATCCTGTAACGGAGGAAAATAATTACTGTAAAGAAGGTCATTGAGTCACATAACATAATTAGAATATAGACAGTGGAGTAGGTAAGAGTGTTGCATCAAGGCTAAATTGTCAGAAGTTGATAATGGTACTGTGGTTATATAAGAAAATATCTTATTCTTGGTGTGCTGTAAAGGGTTAACTCAGTAGATATTATATTCTTGGTATAGAAACAGAAAACCATTCTTGGTTTTTGACTCTTTTTTCCTCTTCACACTTTAAAGATGTGATTTTACTTTCTAGTGAATATAATTATATTCTATTATAAATTGGATATAAGTGTCCTTTTGAAAACAGTGGCTTTTTTTTCCTTTGGCTGCTTTACAAATTTTCTTTTTCATCTTTGGTATTTAGCAGTTAACTATAACATGCCTAAAGAATTTTCCTTATCCTTCTTGAATCTGTTGTTTTATGACTCAACAGTGTCAGAAAATTCCCAGATACTATTCCTCCAAATATTGCTTTTGTAACATGCTTGTTTCCAACCCTTTTGAATCTACCTCTTAAAACATTGTATTACATTCCACATTATTTCTTAAGCTCTTTCATGTATTTCCAATTATTTTTTCCTTCTGTTTCAATTTATTTTCTATTATTTCATCTTCCAGTTTTCTGGACTTTCTTCTGCTATGCCTAACCTGCTTTTGAATGCCTCTATTGAATCATTAATTTAACCTATTAAAATTTCCATGTATAGAATTTCCGTATGATTTTTGCCATCATCTGGTAAAATTATTCACAATTTTAACATACTCCCTACGTCTTTTTTTTCTGTATCTTCTTGAGCATGTTATAGCTTAGGTTTCATTGAGATTCCGGATTCTTTTATCTAACTTGCCTCATAATCAAATTAGCAATACATAGCAGCAAATATTTTCTGCGACCCCAGATTCTGAGATAAAGTCTTCCTAAGTCCTGGTTTCATCAGTAACTCCCAAATTTGTCTGAAAATATCTCTTTTTTTCTTTTATTCTTACTTAATTAAGTTTTCTTATTCTCACTATGAGTGTTGTATTTCATGTTACTTCATTGTAGCTGGACACAGACATGTAATTTCATGATTTTAATTCCTTGATTCCACCAAACTATAAATAAATATATATATATACACACACATATACACACACATGTGTATACATACACATTCATATTTATCTTTATTTTATAAATCAATTATTTGCAGAGAGGAGGTCTCATCATTTTGCCCAGGCTAGTCTTGAACTTCTGGCCTTAAGTTATCCACCCTCTTGCCTTAGTTTCCCAGAGTGCTAAGATTACATTCATGAGCAAACATGCTTGACTACAAAACTATATTTGACACTTTTCGACCCCAGGCACTATTCTATATGCATGTTTTTATATGTGAAATTTAAAAAGCTAGAAGAATGAAAACTAGTGACAATATCAATTCCTTTCATATTTTTAAAAAATTTTGTCTCTCAATGCATAAGGAAGTTACATGTATGAGCCTAAAGTAATGTTGACCTAGGTTTTAATTTCTAATTTATTGAAAGATGATTATGTATAATTGCATTTAAAATACATGATTCTCAGTTTTATGTCTTTGAAATATAAATTTTCATGCCTCACAGGAATATGAAAACATAAAATCAAATGTGGCATGTAAAACGTTCAGTTGATTTTTCCAAGCATACTGAGTGTTTGATGAATGATGGTAGGTAAATTCCCTAGCCTTAACTGATTTTATAGAACAAAAAATTATGGGAAGTGATACTAAGTAACAGTGGAAACTTGTTTGAAAATTAATTTTTATCTGAGAAAAAAGCAATTGGTAGTTTGTTTTTGGAGGAAACACTCATTTGCTTGTTTGGAAAAAAAAAATACTAAATCTAAACATATCACAAATAAAGTTAGATAAACTTCGTCAACCTAAAGGAACAAGCTGAGGCACAAAATATAATTTCAATGAATTTACTTGAGCTAAGTCTAAGACAATTGCCCAGAAGGCTCAGATCCAAGTAAATTTGGATGTAAGCTTCTGTTCAGTTCAGCCTTTGTTAAAAGCAGGTAAAAAAGATAAAAAAAGAAAAAAAAAGTAGGTAGAATTGCAGAGGAGACAAGAGTGGGCTGATACAAAGTTGTTTGTCAGAATTTTCATTGGTTTACAGAAATAATACTGATTGGTGATTGGCTACACATTGTTGAACTACAGGGTATGAGTTATGGTATCCTGTGTGTGGCATGGTTTGGGTAATTTATACAGTCAGTCTAGAGTCTACATAGTAACCACTTCAAGAGAGTAACTTAGTTCAAGGTGGGATAAGGGACATGATGCTCTTCTCTGGGCCTGATAATTTACAAGAGATTTGCATTCCTCGGATAAAAGGTTTTTTTTTTTCTTTCTCTACTTGAATTTATATCACATATTCTATTTTTTTCTCTAGATAGATTTAAGGCTTGATTCTAATACTTCTTAAATGATTCTCTTTTAATATTATTTTCAAAGATATGTAGTTGTATGATTATAAATCTTAGTTATCTCCTCAATCATATTTATTTGACTTTTGAAATTACTTATGCCTCAAATCTGTACAGGATAGTAACACTATCCTACAGTAGTTTAAACACAGAGTATGATGATAAATATTTGAGGTGATGAACCAATTAACTAGCCTGATTTGATAATTTCACAATGCATACATGTATAATTATATTAAAATATTGCATATAAAATATACACAACTATTTTTTGTCCATTAAAATAAAATAAACCAAAAATTATTACTATAATGAATGACCAATTTATATATCCTTAAAAGAAGGAAAAACTATAATAACTTTTCTAGATTCACCTAAAATAAGAACAAAAGTTCATGAGAATTTTTTAAATGTACATATTTTTCATATATAATGTCAATTGATTTAGATTCATTCATTTATTTTAGAGTTTCTTTAGTACTTTTCATGTGTGATTGAATATTTTGGATTGTATCACAAACAAAACAATAAATCTCTTTTCATGTACTTGCTTTGTATACTACTGAGGAATCAACAAAAAAATCGGTAAAGATAAATGTGAAGATTTCGGTTCAAATCCTATAAATATCGTTGAACAAATAAATAGGGTATGGTGAAATAGAGATGAGAAATACTATTTTATAGAAGTTAAAATATATCAAAAGTGGCAATCCTTTGAGAGATTCAGTGAGGTATAACCTGACTGTAATGAAATATCAAGTCCTTCAAAAATCTGAAGGAAGATACCAGCAGCTGCACTAGTAAGTACCAAGGCACTGAGGTGGGAATATGCTTTAAATGGTCAAGAAATGAAAAGAAAAACATAGCCTAGATATAGTTAAAGTGAAGAAGGGTGTTACTGTGTGAAATTAAAATACTAATGATAGGCCAGAACATCTTAACGTTGTAAGGACCATGATAAGGACATGAAAGTTGTTGAAGAGATTTTTAGCAGAGTGAGATATGATGTGATCTCTGATTTTATACATTAATTCTCGTCTCTATGTAGGAAATAGTACATTAGAGGACAAGAGAGGAAACAGGAGGCTTTTAACAGGGAAATAATCACTGTGAAATATCAATGGAGTTTCAAGGGAGGGAGAAAGAAGAGGAGCTGACTGTCAGAACAAAACAGGTCAACTAAACCATATATCATTACAAAAGCTACCATATGTGGCAACATGCAAATATTAATCACATGATTTCTGTTGATTCTCAAATTGAATAGACAAATCTGAAATTTAGAGAACAGTTGCTGGTTGAGATTAATACTTCCAAACTAAGTATGAACAAATATTCTATATTATTTCATTATTTTTACATATATCCAAAGACTAGTGATCTGTTTAATAAGGAAAATTTTTATATAGTCTTTTTATTAAATCATTTTTAGAAATGCACATTTTCCCCAAAACATATAAAGAATAAGTTTTCAAATATTGGAAGGTTATCTGTATTAATGAGAGGCATTTATGTATTGATACAACAATGACCTTGGAGGTAATATTGTATAAGTGAGAAGATGAGGAAAAATATGCTAGTCTAAAATTGCTTTTCAAATATGTTACTTTTCATCTTTCACACTGAATTACCTAAACAAATGACATACTCAGTTTAATGCATACTCATTTTCTCGTTATTTTTTGTGGTGTTAGTAAGTTTGGGACATGTTAGACAGCAGTTTTGAGAATATTGAACTAATGTTTCTCAAATGACATATTACTAAAAAAATAATGGAATACCTTAAGCTAAAAGATTTCAAATATGTTGTTGAAGGACATATGAGACCATATATGTGTAGAATTAATGAGCTGCCTAAGACCAGTATTGTTTTAATCTCTTTCTCAAGTTCTTAATCTTCTAAATTTAAAACTTTATATCCTTCAAAAGTTATAATGCCTGTTTATATTCCAGATATTACAAGATATTCACATTTCACTGTCACTTTTATGAAACAAGTTTGAGAAGTCTTTGTGATGAAAAGTAACAAATGTGTTTTAAGATATCTCTGAATTCTTTGAAAATTATCTTCTATTTATTCTAAGAATGTGAACAACTATACTTTAGATAGCTATTATAAAAGCAGCAGAGTCTGGGTAAATTGTGACATTGCCAGTTTGTCAATGGAAGTAACGTGAATTGTTTGTAAAAATCAGTCTGCATCATACGATCGATGAAGCCCTCAAAGTGCTTGATTTTTATCATTAAATACTTTAGGCTAATAAACAGCTCCTATGAATGAAATAAATGAGGCTATTCTGTAGTAGATAGTATTTGTTGTCAAGAAGTAATAAATAGGACTCAAGTACAATAGGCATTTTTACTGAATAGAAAGCAAAGTAAAATTATATGTATACACACACACACACATATATATATATATACACATGTGTGTATAAGTATAGCTTTGTGTGTGTGTGTGTATATATATATATACACACACATACACCGATACATACTGAAGATTAGAAAACTAGCCATTGTGGCAAAATGAAAAGTAATTTAAGATAATACTTAAATTAACTATTTCAATTTTTAATGATGAATGAAAATAAAATTGCAGAACTGAAAACTGAGGAGTAGGAGATTGTTTTTATTACTTTTTGCAGATTTCAATGGTGGAAAAATTCTTTAAATAAAACTTAATATTTAAAATGTCTTAATATTTGAAACATAGTTTATTTGTGTGTATATGTGCAAAAAGTCATCACTGTCTTTAATTGCTATTATTTTCCCTGGAATATATTGTATAGTGTTCTCTTTTATTTTCCAAATTACAACTATTATTTCTTATTATTTCTATGCATTACTTCACCCATTTAGATATAGAGAGATGCATATAATCAGGCTGTAGCTATTTTATGTTTATATAGTTTAATGGTTTTCCACTTGCACTTTTTATTCACGTAATTTCATTATTCATGGCTCACATAACTATTTCTCAGCCTATTTACATTGGTGAGTCACTTCTATCTTCCCTTTGGGCTCCCTTTCCTTTCTGCATTTGAATGAGAGATTTTCTAAATGAAATTCTAGAGTCATAAATCTATAAACAAATGGAAAGAAGTACATTTGGAAACTTCTGGTCAAAGGAATACATCTGTCATTTTTTAAAAGACTTTCAGAGAAATTTTCTCAAATTTCTTGCTAACTTATGCAGGCATGCCTATTGTTCCCATTACATTCAAATCAGGTAAATTTTGAAAAATCACAAGCATATTTGCAAAATGCATTCATGTTAACATCATAAGAGAATTTAGTCCATAAATGGATGTGTGTGTATATATATTTGCATAACTTTTTCCAAACTAGATTCTGGATAAAAACCCTTATTGCTAACTGTCTTTTATCATAATGTGCTAAAAGTTAAAGACACGTTGGTAAAATAACTAAAGACAGGACTCTATCCTACATGAAATTAATTCATATTAAAAATTATAACATTTCAAATGGTAACTCACAAAACTAAATTGAATAGAAACTATAAAATGTACTTGATAAGAAAAGGTTTGAACTTTAAGATTTTCACATTACTCAAATGATTCAAATATTTCAGACAATAAAATGTAAACAGGCTTTCAATAATTTTGAACAACAATTTAGACCGTGAACAACCTAACAGAATTGTTGAAGCTTATAGAATACAAATTCTCTTATGATCTGCATCAAGGTTGTTTTTGTCAAAAGCTGCATGTCAATTTTGTGGAATTATGCCCTTTCCCATTTATTCCGAGAATATTCACCAGGATTTGTGGCCGCAATGTTTACTCTGAGATAATGTTGCCACAAAATACTTGCTTTCATTATTTATTCTCAGTGCTCTAGTACATTAACTTTGGAAACAAAAGATTTTATTCTGTTTATAGCATTCTGCTGTTAGTAGTGGTATTTCTACTTACAAAATATAGTAATTTTCAATCACTGAAAATGTCAAATCCTAGGAAATGTAGGATTCCTACACATGATGTTAACGTCATTCTCAAACAGTTGTTGGCCAAAGATTCACATGACGAATCTGATTTTTCCAAAATAGATGATTTTTATGGTTCAGACAATTCTGATGTTAGTTCTGTTTAGAAATAACTTGAGGACCCTAGAAGAAAACCTAGGCAATACCATTTAGGACATAGGCATGGGCAAAGACTGTATGACTAAAACACCAAAAGCAATGGCAACTAAAGCCAAAATTGACAAATTGGATGTAATTGAACTAAAGAGCTTCTGCACAGCAAAAACAAACAAAAACTGTCATCAGAGTGAACAGGTAACCGACAGAATGGGAGAAAATTTTTGCAATCTATCCATCTGACAAAAGGCTAAGATCCAGAATCTGCAAAGAACTTACAAAAAACAAACTGCCCCATCAAAAGTGGGTGAAGTATATGAACAGACACTTCTCAAAAGAAAACATTTATGCACCAACAAGCATATGAAAAAAAGCTCATCATCACTGGTCATTAGAGAAATGCAAATCAAAACCACATTGAGATACCATCTCACACCAGTTAGAATGGCGATCATTAAAAAGTCAGGAAAAAACAGATATCAGAGAGGATGTGGAGTAATAGGAATAGTTTTACACTGTTGGGTGGAGTGTAAATTAGTTCAACCATTGTGGAAAACATGTGGCAATTCCTCAAGGATTTAGAACCATAAATATCATTTGACCCAGCAATCCCATTACTGGGTATATGCCCAAAGGATTATAAATCATTCTACTATAAAGACACATGCACAGATATGTTTATTGCGGCACTGTTCACAATAGCAAAGACTTGGAACCAACCCAAAAACCCATCAATTATAGACTGGATAAAGAAAATGTGGCACATATACACCATGGAATACTATGCAGCCATAAAAAAGAATGAGTTCATGTCCTTCGCAGGGACATGGATGAAGCTGGAAACCATATTCTCAGAAAACTAACATAGGAACAGAAAAGCAAACACCTTATGTTCTCACTCATAAGTGGGAGTTGAACAATGAGAACACCTGAGCAGAGAAAGGGGAACATCACATACTGGGGCCTGTCATGGGGTGGAGAGCTCAAGGAGGGACAGAATTAGGAGAAATACCTAATGTCGATGGGTTGATAGGTGTAGCAAACCACCATGTCACGTGTGTATACCTATGTAATAAACCTGCAGGTTCTGCACATGTATCCCAGAAATTAAAGTATAATAATAATAATAATAAAGAATGAACTCAAAGAACAGTGTTTATATTTCATTTTTACATTGAAAATCAATCAGATATGCATCAGCCTCAAAAAGTGTGTTTATGTAAAAGTAAATGAGCACTGGCAGTAAGTTACCCTTCTTTTTTCTAATCAGGTAAAAGGTTACTGACAGAGCATACAGATTATGCCTTCAGTTATTAAATAAAGTAAAAACCTTCCTTGAACTCAATCTTTTTGTCATACTTTTTTTTCTGACATAAAGGTTTTATCCTCTTCTCTACATATATGGAATAAAAACTGTACTTTAAAACGAAGATAACAGCTTTTTCCTCAAATAAATCATGTCTAACCTAAAGACCAGACTTCCTTTGTGGGACTAACACATTAGCCATGAGATTAGAAATTATGGTCTAGGATAGTGGTCCCCAAATTTTTGGCACCAGGGACCAGTTTTGTGGAAGACAACTTTTACATAGATGGGGGTTCGAGGAAGATAATTTCAGGATGAAACTGTTCCACTTCAGATCATCAGGCATTAGCTAGATTTTCATAGGGATCATGCAACCTAGGTCTCTCTCATGTGCTGATGTGTGGTTCACAATAGGGTTTGCACTCCTATGAGAATCGAATGCCATGGCTGAGCTGACAGGAGGAGAAACTCAGGTGGTAATGCTCACTTGCCTACCACTCACCTCCTGTGAAGCCTGGTTTCTAATTTTTGTATTTCTAACAAGCCACTGACTGGTACCAGTCAGCAGACAGGAGTTTAGTTCCTCTGGTCTAGAAGTCATGCAGTCAGAGGCAGCAAGATTCCAAACCTCTGCAATAGCTCCCAAAGATAGCATCACTATTGTAAAATCTAAGATCAGTGTTCATATTTTTCAGATCTTGAATTCTGATGCACCACCTGGTGTCACCTAGACCAGTAAACTGGCTCTCTGGTCTTGTGGTGCCTATTCAGGACCAACTCAGTGCAGGAGGACTGCTTTGACTCCCTATAATTTGATCCCCAACCTGACCAATCAGCATTCCCCATCCCCTGGTCCCTTACCCACCAAGTAATCTTTAAAAAACCCATCTTAAAGCATCCCAGGACACTGGATTGAGTAATAAAACTCTAGGTTCCCCTTTGGCCAGCACTGTGTGATATAAACTCTTTCTCTATTGCAATTATTCTGTCTTGATAAATTGGCTCTATCTGAGCAGCAGGCAAAATTAACCTATTTGGCAGCCACAATCCAATGCCAGTCAGTCCATTCTGTGATCAGTTCATCTCCCAGGAGTCTATTCCTCCATGGCAAGTGTTCCCACATCCTCCAAGTATCCAAACCACACTTTTCTTAGTAAATACACAAAGAAATCAGTAGCCTCCTTCAAGTAACAATCATGCATTGCAACTGCCGTCAGCCACTTTTAAAACTTCAGTCCTTGTCAGTAACTCACTGGTCTTTGTACACTCAAATATCAAGCACTTTATCACAGTACAGAGTAACCCCTTGTATTCCTCAAAATCCAAAGATATTAGGAAACTCAGTGAAAAAACAACAAACAACAGAGCTTGAAACCTGAGAAGAATCTGCTTATGACTCTCAGGTAGCTATGAGAAAGAAAAATTCCTAAAATAGTGTCTATGGTGCCTTTTTTCTGTTGTTCCTCAAGAGCTCTCAGAGTCACTGGAAATCTCCTCTAGATCTCTTCACAAGGAATTAAACCTGACAAAAAGGAAGGAGAAATAGAAGTGAAAGGAAGTAGAGGAAAAAGTCTTAGAGGAGTGAATTTTTGGAAGATTTTAAGCTTTCTAGAAGGCCAATACAACTTCACATTTTTCTTGACAGAAAGCATGCCAATAAGAAAGCAAGGTAACAGAAGGACTGAACATACAATTAAAATAGGTTTCTGTGAGCTGATAAAAACTCCCAGACACAGAATCCAAAAGAGGAATAGCAGAAAGATCTTTAAAAAATAGCCTGGATATCAGCTTTTAATTAAGCTACCTTCTGACCCCAATGATCTTTTTAAAAAAATCTTTTTATCAAGCTTTAGCCAGGCAAAAAGTAAACATTCTTGTTCTTGGCTTTCTCTTGTGGACATTTGTACCAAGAAGTTGCATTTGGGGGTTGGGGTGGCAGTGGGTGGATATTTGTTTAACAGAGGTTTAGGTTAATTGCTATTTTAATTTTAATTTTTTTATTTTTTAGTGAGCAGACAGTCTTATTTTCAATTCCTCAATTTCTTACAGTATCTGCAAGCATCCTGAGATAGATGTACTTTAACTGTTTTTAGAGGCACATTGCTGTTTTCATAGCACTTCTATAGCTTTGTCAATCAAGGAAAATGATCAAAGCAAGTCTCAATTATTTTAGGAGACTTATTTGCCATAGCTAAGAACACATTCCAGGAGACATGTCTCTGTCTTTCTCCAAAGATGATTTTGAAGGCTTCAATATCTAAAGGGAAAAGGGCAGGATATTGAGAACTACACAATTTTCATGTGAGAAGGGGGGAGTGGAAAATAATCACTTATGCCTTTGGATAAATGAATCTGCATTTTTATATAAGATAACATAGACAATATGGCAGATGAAACAATCAGATATGCATTTGTCTCAGGTGGGCAGAAGGATGACTTTGAGTTCTGTTCTATGTCCCTGTACCTGAGAAGATAAGCTATCAACTTACACCCAGTTTACCATGGTGAACTTTAACAAAAATGCCATAGGGTAAAGATCTTGGTATCCACAAGGAATTTCCTTGTGGGGAAAATGTGAGGCAGGATGTAGATTTTCATCTTTGTAACCATCTTATTTAGAAATCAAAATGGGAGGCAGTTTTGCATGACCCAGTTTCCAGATTGACTTGTTCCTTTAGCTTAGTAATTTTGGGGTCCCAATATTTATTTTCTTTTCCCAGATTAAGAAAGAAAAACTTTGTTAACCACAAATGAGGAACAATTTACAGTTGTGTCCTGCAACATTTTCTAGGGTGTCAAGATCTATACACAAAGGCCAACCTTTCTGTGTGTCACATAGATGGAAAATTAAAAGAGGCAAGAAAGGAGAAAGAGAAAGAAAGAAAAGAAAGAAAGAAAAGAAAGAAAGAAAGAAAGAAAGAAAGAAAGAAAGAAAGAAAGAAAAAGAGAAAGAAAGAAACGGAAGAAAGAAGAAAGAGCGAGATGGAAAGAAAGAGAAAGAGAGAGAGAGATGGAAAGAAAGAAGGAAAACTCAAAGCTTTTCCTGAAAAGAAAAATGATCAAAAACAAATAGGCCCCTGATTCACAAGAATATAAATTCATAACAAATGATTTAAACTAATTAATATAAATGTCTCTTCTTTCTTTAAGTTTGAAGAATTTTCATTTTTAAGAAATCTATGACTGGGAATTAAACCCAGGCTGAAGTGCTGACAGAACCAAATCACAACCACTAGACTATAGGGAGCAATATATCTCTTGTAAATATAGGAAATCCAAAACCAACATTTGAGAATTTAAAAAATTTAAATTTTGTTTTAGGTCACTGATAGGGTTTGTCTCTGTGTCCCCACCTAAAGCTTATGTTGAATTGTAATCCCCAAAGTAGAGGAAGGGACCTAGTGTGAGGCGATTATATCATGAGATGGATTTCCACCTTGCTATTCTTGTGATAGTGAGTGAGTTCTCACAAGATCTGGTTGTTGGAAAATCTGTAGCACTTCCCCCTTTGCTCTCTCTCTGCTGCTCTTCCATGTAAAGATAATGCCTGCCTCCCCTTCACCTTCCATCATTATTGTAAGTCTCCTGTTTCATCACCAGCCATGCTTCTGTATAGCCTGTGGAACTGTGAGCCAATTAAAACTCTTTTTTAAAATAAATTACCCAGTCTCAGGTAGTTCTTCATACCAATATGAGAACAGACTAACATAGGAAATTGGTACTGGGAGTGGGGCATTGCTATAAAGATATCTGAAAATGTGGAAGTGACTTTGCAACTGAGTGATAGACAGAAGTTGAAACAGTTTGGAGGGCTCAGGAGAAGACAGAAAGATGAGTGAAGGTTGGAAACTTCCTAGAAACTTGTTGTGTGGTTGTGACTAAAATTTTGATAGTGACATGGACAGTAAAGTCCAGGCTGAGGAGATTTCGAATGGAGATGAGAAACTTATTGGAAACTGGAGTAAAGTCAGTCTTGCTATGCTTTAACAAAGAGACTGGTGACATTTTGCCCAGCAGGAATCTGTTGAACTTTAAACTTGAGATAGATGATTTAGAAAAATTTTTTGAAGCAGCAAGCATTCAAAATTTGACCTGGCTGCTTCTAATAGCCTATGCTTATATGTATGAAAAAAGAAATGACCTGAGACTGGAACTTTTATTTAAAAGAGAAACAAAGCATAGAAGTTTGAAATATTTGCAGCAGGGCCCTGTAGTAGGAAAGAAAAACCTATTTTTAGGGAAGGAATTTAATAGGCTTCAGAAATTTGCCTGTATTAATAGGAAAATTTTAAGGAAGGGCAGTATTAATAGCCAAGACAATGAGAAGCAGGCCCTGAAGATATTACAAGGACCATAAAAGCAGCCCTCCCATCACAGGCAAGGAGGCCTAAAAGGGATGAATGGTTTTGTGGGCCAGGCCCAGGTCTGTACTGCCCTGCATAGACTTGAGACAATACTCCCTGCATCCTGGCTACTCTAGCTCAAGTCATGATACTAAGGGGCCCAGATACTTGGAATGCTGCTTCAGAGGGTGCAAGTCATAAACCTTGGTGACTTCCACATAGCATTAAGCCTGCAGGTGCACAGAATGCAAGAGTTGAGGCTTGTGAGTATCTGCCTAGATTTCAGAAGATGATGCATGGGGAAGCCTAGATGTCCAGGCAGAATTTTTCTGCAGAAGCAGAGCCCTCATGAAGAACCTCTACTAGAGTAGTACAGAGGGAAAATGTGGGGTTGGAGTCCACTGCCAAGTGGAGCTGTGAGAAGAGAGTCATTATCCTCTAGGCCCCAGAATGGTAGATCCACCAAGAGCTTGCACTGTATGCCTGGAAAAGCCCTAGGCATGCAACATTAGCTCATGAAAGCAGCAACTGGAGATATACCTTGCAAAGCCTTGGGAGCCCACCCCTGGTTTTAGTGGGGACTGGGTGTGAGACATGGAGCCAAAGAAGATTATTTTGGATCATTAAGATTTAATGACTTTGTGCTGGGTTTTCAACGTACATGGGAGCTACAGCTCCTTTGCTTTAGCCAATTTTTATCTTTTTAAAAAGGAGTATTTACTCATTTCCTGTTCCCCATATTTACCCAATGCCTGTATCCCCATTGCATCTTGGAAGTAACTAACTTGTTTTTTATCTTACATGCTTATAGGCAAAAGAGTCTTTGAGACTCTGGACTTGGACATTTGAGTCAATGCTGAAACGAGTAAATACTCTGGGGTACTGTTGGAAAAGCATGATTGTGTTTTAAAATGTGAGAGGAACATGAGAGTTGGTAGGGACCAGGAGTACAAGATTATTGTTTGACTCTATGTCCCCACCCAAATCTCATGCTGAATTGTAATCTCCAGTATTGAGGGAGGGATTTGGTGGGAGGTAATTGGATTATGAAGATGTATTTCCCCCTTCCTGTTCTCATAATAGTGAGTGAGTGTTCATGATATCTGGTTTTGGAAAGTGTGTAGCATTTCTCTCTCTCTGCTGCTTCACCATATGTAGAAAATGCTTGCTTTCCCTTTATCTTCCACCATTATTGTAAGTTTCCTGAGTCCTACCTAGCCATGTTTCCCATACAGCCTGTGGAACAATGAACCAATTAAACTCTTTTCTTTATGAATTACCCAATTTCATGTAGTTCTTTATATCAATGTGAGAATGGACTAATATAATCACATTTCTACTCTTTACTTTTGTCAAGAGAATTTCTAAGGCTAGCCATGATGCTATTATGTTATTATATGTCTTTCTTTTAATATGATCTCCATATAAGTACAAATAATGTATTCAGACTAATAGATTTCTAAAATATTTTTCCAAATATAGATGGGTTTCTGTTTTAAAGGATTTGTCTTTTGGCCACTGATGATTTGTATTCCAAATAGTTTACTTTTTCCAGTAGCAACTTAATCAAATAAAACTCTTTGTAGAAAGCCTGGAAGGTAATTTTCCACACTTCAAATAAGTTTTTGTCATACAAGCAATCGATATTCTTAAAGAGGGTGTAGAAAAGTCAGTGTTAATAATCTTCCTCCTATACTTATTTCCAGAAATGGGCTAAGATAACAAAAGGCTTCTGTTGCTAATGATGGTTAAGGATGGTGTTTGTTCTTATGTTGCCTTCAGTATTACACAAATTTGTGGAGAGTCACCAGATATAGGCCCATTAATGTATGACACTAGGAAGGCACTTCTGGGATAGTACTTTGTGAGGACTAACTCTGCAGCAAGGATTTAGATGACAAAAGTCCTTTACAGTAAGACAGATAACTTGAGAGCTTAAGAGGATATTGCTTAATGTCTTACATGTCTTGAGGTTCCCAATGTTTTCAGACTGACCACTAACTTGAACCAAAAATCAAAACCCTCAGATGGCAGAGACCAAGAGGGAATGTTCTTATTTGATCGTAAGTCAAGCTCTTAAAGAAATAAAACCAAATGAAAGGGGAACCACAGAAAAGTTTATATAAATCGATGCTCCTCTGGTCAGAACCACAAAGCTCACTAGTTTGCAGGGTCAGTTTCAGTAACGGCTTTATAGGAGTTTTAGGCCCATATTCTCTGGTACCCCCAGCACAACTCAGAAAGACAAAGAAAAAATAGAGGAGAGTTTCCAGGAGAAAAAGAATCAGATAATATAAATATTCATACCAAAAACACACCAGAGTATCTATACCCAAGACTAATCATGCATGTGCTTTACTCTAATTAATCAAAATGTTGGAGAGAAAATTTTTTTTTACCATTTGCTCAACCACATTCCACAGAGAGAGACAAGAGTCTGACTAGTAAGAAATGTTTGCTCTTTTCTGTTTGCCAGGCTCTGGATACGTTGACTGTGGCTTGCAGAAGATAAGACTGGCTTTGGTATCCTGCACACAGTGTCAAAACTTTACGGGCATGAATGCCAAAAGCCAAAGGGAGATATTCCCCTTTCTCTGAGGGCTTGCTAAAAAAATCAACAGATAGATGCAGATTACTAGACAAAAAGACTTACAAAATTAATTAACATGTGTCAGTAAGAATCACAGAGTGAGTATCAAATGTATTAGTTTGTTCTCCCATTGCTATAAAGAAATATCTGAAACTGGATAACTTATGAAGAAAGGACTTCTTTCTTTGGCTCACAGTTCCACAGCTGTACAGGAAGCATGGCTGGGGAGGCCTCAGCAAACTTACAATCATGGCAGAAGGTGAAAGGAAGGGAGGTGCATCTTCACATGGCTTGAGCAGGAGGAAGAGAGAGAAGGAGGAGGTGCTATACATTTCTTTCAAACAACCAGATCTCATGAGAACTCACTCATACTATGAGAACAGCAAGGGGAAAATCTATCCCCATGATCTAATCATCTCCCACCAGGCCACTCCTTCAATTTAGGGATTACAATTTGACATGAGATTTGGATGAGAACACAAATTCATATTATATCACCCAAATAGTGCAGTGCGATTGATATAATTTGGCTATTTGTCCCCTTCAAATCTCATGCTGAAACTTGATTTCCAATGTTGAATGGGGCCTGGGGGAATATCTTTGAGTCATAGAGGTGACTTGGCACCATCCTCATGATAATGAGTGAATTCTCTATTAGTTCTTATGAGAACAGATTGTTTTAAAGGGCCTGGTATCTCCTTACCCCTTCTCTCTCTCTCTCTCTTCCTTTGTCTCACCATGTGATGTCTGCTTCCTTTTACCTTCCACCATGAGTGGAAACTCCCTGAACCCCTCACCAGAAGGATGTGCTGGCTCCATGTATCTTGTACAACCTGCAGAATCATAAGCTAAATAAATACTTTTTTCTTTACAAATTACTCAGCTTCAGGTAGTCCTTTATAGTGATGCAAATGGATTTAGACAGTGATAGCAAAGCTTATGTCTCCTTTTTCATATGAAGTGATGGAGATGGACAATGAACACAATTTTTTCAGGGGCAGTAAATCATAAGGGAAGTAATCATAAGGGATGTAGGAGATGAGAGGCAAGCATCATGAAAAGGTGAGTTGTGGAACTGAACAGGAGCGAACGTTGTCTCATTATGCTGGTAAACTTTCCAGGTAATCTCTTGTAGCTAACCTAAAAAGAATCTATGAAAATCTGCCTGGCCATGAGTATGACTTCCAGTCTTTTTCCTTCCCTGGTTGTTGTTCTTTTCTGGTTATTGATAAGGCTCCTAGAGAGGATTCTTAGGAAAATTGCATTCAAGCTTTCTTTGTCAGATAATAAATTTTCAGAGAGTCTCTCCCAGTGCCTTGAGAAAAAGGATTAGAGAGACAGGGAGCCAAGGGAAGATCAGAGAGAGACTTTGCTTTTGCAGCTTAGTTCTGAGTTATTTCAATTTTCAAAGTACTCAGCATACCAAAATGACATATTTTGGGGAATTATTTTCTGCACCCCAACAGAGATAAGTGGAAATATTTACTTCTCATTATAAACATAAATCCCAATCCATGTAAAGTTGTCTCTTGACTGCTTCTAAGTTATTTTTTTCTCCAAAACACAATTCCAATAATTATGATCACACACAATATTCTCTGTTCTCATTGACTTTGGCAATACTATCCATATTCAATTCCCCAGTTTAGTTATCTATGGCGTCTGATATTCAGTTCTATGTTTTCTTATTAATAAATATTTAAAGTCATCACATTATTTTGTCCATTGCTACAATGAGAAAAATAGACCATATAATTTGTCTGTTATTCCGTAGATAAGAAAATCAGAACAAATTTCAAAACGCAAAACCCGTAATTATTTTTCTATTTACGTATCACTCAGTTAAATATTTACTTTTTTAATCTACCAATTAAATAACTTAATGATGTTGAAAAGAAATGCCACTGATATAGGAGATAAGAAGGAAATACTTAGGCAGATAGCAAGTGTATGGGAGTTCTCTGTTTTTCTTTTTAATAAAAGACAGCCCCAAATCATTTTCTAACAAAGAGTAGCCTGTAAAGCTGAGCTGCAGACATAGACAAGCAAGCTGGGACTTGCATGGGTGAATGGCAACAGAAACTAGGGGCAAGATATGTTCAAGATGGCAGCTCCATCTTCTCTTCTCTGCCAGCTATGTGTACAGTAGGAAGTAGACAAGATGGTACAAATCAACTAGAAAGCCCATTTGCATAAGAAGATTAGAGTGGGGTGACCAGTCTTTCCCATGTGCTATGAAAATGTCATACCTGATTGGATCTACCTGTTAGCCCTATGTAAATCAGACACCACCTCTGCAAACTGGACTGGAAAACCTTGTACATTTGCCACTCACCAGTCCTTTTGCTCAGAGACCTCTTTCTCTATGGAGAAAACTGTTTCTCTTTCTCTTAATACTGGGCCCCCCTCAGTCACTTAAATATATTTAACATGACTGTCAGCATTACAAGACATGGAAGACAGGCTTTCTGGGGAGAACATGGATAATCACCCAATTTCCATGCATTGCTGAACATATTGGCCATGTTTAAACCAGCTTCCTTTCATGAAGAACTTAGCCATCATGTGGGGCTGAAAGAAGTACTGGGGCAACTAAGAATTTCTTGGCAGGGTTAGCCCCCTGTGTTATTGAAAGGCTTCTGGACTGACCCTAGCTTCTGGCCACCCCAATGGGGTGTCAGCAACAGGATCTCCAATTTTCCTATTGTAATTTTATCCTTTTCTGATGGAGACCATCATATCTCTTGTCCTCACTGTGTATACAATGTGTAGGAAGTTTTATAGTCCAAGGAAGCAATCTTGTTTGACAAGATCAGGGAATGTTGTAGTATTTGGGGATAATGCTCAAGGGAAGGCATTGTTGTAATTTTCTAGGGGCAGAGAGTCCCCACTGCCTTCCCAACCACAGTAGTGAGCTGCTCTTTCTCTCTGCCCTTGGCCTGGATAGCATGTGGCACTTTCAGGTCTCTCTCTCTGCTCTTGGTCTGGAAAGCACATGGCATTTTCAGTTTTCCCTCTGCCCTTGATCTGGAGAGCACATGACATTTCCAGTTCTCTCTCTAACACTGGTCTGGAGAGCATATGGCATGTCAAGGTTGCTCTGCCCTTGGGTTGGGGAGCATACAGCGTATCAAGGTCAATTGTACCACTTAGTTGAATGGGGGTCCTCTCCGTGAGGCACCCTGTCAATCCTTTACCAAAACACCCTAGCTTCCCAATCTTTCCCCTGTTTCTGTTTCTGCCTCTCTACTAGAAACCAGGCTTTATGCTATGGAGAAATTTGCCTTCAACAGTTAGGAGTAAAATGTCTTTTTGAACCAAATATTAGTCTTGATACAGTCCTATCAGCAGGAGAATGGCCATTTAGCCCATAAATTCTTTTAGGGCACTTATTCTGGCTCCAATTAGTGTGCTGCATAATTAGTAAGGAAATTTTAAGTTCAGAAGTTAACCAGAACCATTCTATAAGGGTAAACGCTTCAGCCGGGGCCATAATAGCAGGATACAGAGCTCAGGCCAGTGCATGCCCTCCATTAAAAAAAGTAGTGCAACAATTTCAGAGACATTTAGGTTATTGTTTAAGTAATAATATCCCTTCCACAAAACTCAATGCCTTTGTAAAGTTAATGAACGGTCACCAGGCTAGGGGAAGGAGAGGAGCCTAAATTCTGCTAAGGTGTAGATATAAATAATTGTCAACCATTCTCCTGGAGGTCCTGCAGATAACATCACTATTGCAGAACCTAAGAGGGGCCTTTTGAGATATCTTTTCAGACTTTTTGCACATTTGACATTGTGGCTTCAACTGCACCCAATGACAAACGGCTTCTGTGGTCCCACCCATAATAAATTTATCACAAGTGGACAGCTTCAACTCCCTACAACTTAATCTCCACCCCAACAAATTAGCAGCAAGCACCCATTTCTAGCTACCTCCACCTCTTCCCCTAAACCACCTTTGAAAAACTCCTAACCTATGAGACTGAGACAAGATTGATTTGAGTAATAACTCTGTCTCCTGAGTGGAGTGGCTAGCCTTGGGTCAACTAAACTCTTTTTTTTACTGCGATGCCATAGTCTTTATTTGTGAAGTGGGAAGGAAGAATCATTCAGGTGTTAATAAATTGAGCCTGCACAGAGCCCCACAGTTCACATGCTAACATTCCTCACCCTCATACCCAGTCCTTAAAACCTCACACCTTTATTGTTTGGAGAGCAGGAGCCTTCTGATTAAGTGCTCACTTCTTCTCCATTTCTGTCCAGAAACAAAACTTGCTTGCCTTTTATTCCAACTGGGTCTTCTTTCTCTATAACTGACACAAAGTTGGGAAAGAACTCAGTTTACCAGTGACAAAGGAAGTTCTATTATTGTTATAAATGTGAATATCTCTCATCACTTTTAATACTTTTTGTCAGAATGAAGTTTTCCTCAATAAATTACTCCTTTAATAGTGTTGGTAAAAATACACTTGATGATGACAAGCAAGCATTAAGTTTCGTATTGCACAATCACAAAAGGAATCTTTATTTTGTATTTATTATAAAAATATGGATAGTATAAGGGTAAATACAATATCTAATTAGAAAAAAATGATATAAAAGGGAGTTACCTTTTTCTTTGAACGTTTACTTTGGAAAATTTATAAAGTCTTCCTCTGCCTCTTTCCAACGTTCATAAATATTTTAAAAGCTAAATGATTCTTATTTTAGTTATACAACCCAGGAATATTTCTTCAAGGGTCTGGGAGCCAACTCTCTACAATGTTATCAGGAAAAAGAGTCCCTATCTCCCAATTTCTGCTGGAGTCAATGGGCGCCTTGCTCAAGTTGCAAAACTACTTTCTATTATGAAGATATGAGAAGTTTATTTTTTTGATAAATCCTATTAACATAAACGATGACCCCAATTACCAGATGAATTTAGGTGGAAGTACGTGTGACAATGGTGCTATCAAGTCGCCTTACTTGAGGACTACTTATGGTTTGCCTTGAATACTTGTATGTAATGGGTTGTATCTGCTTGACTGTATACAAGGGTAAGCTGTCTTTCTGTCTCTGCGATGTCTTTATCAATTGCCTAGACAGAATGTGCTGCTCATCACATTCCGGCTATGCTTACCCAAGGATGAAGCAGTTATTTTTCTCTTCTACCTTTATGGGGAGGAATTCTTAGTTGGCAGTAGATACTGCCTTTAATATTTCCCCTGAAATATTCTAAACAATTTTATATTTCAGATCTTCTTTCTGGTGAAGACCTTCAATGAATAGGAACAATACACATTTAAACTTTTTTTTTTTTTGCTGAAATGGGAATTTGCAAATCTTAGAAAATTGAAAGTCTCCATGAGTTAATATAGAATGTTAGACTTTGCATATTAAAATCATACAATATAAAAAGTCAGACAACTGGTATGTTTAACATATATAACAGCAGTATGTGGAGACAACTCATATCATGCCATTTTCTCCTCAAAATGAGTTTTTCCTTAACTGTATATAAATTTATGTTAGCAGTAGTGAATTCGTACAGGTTTACAGCAACCTCAATTCGAGGAGGCAGAAAGCAGTAAAAGGGACTGAGACAACATTTAGAGCAGGAGTGAAAGTTTGATAAAAAGCTTTAGAGCAGGAATGAAGGGAGGTTAAGTACAGTTGGAAGAGGGCCCAGCAGGTGACTTGAGTGATCAAGTGTGCAGTCTGACCTTTGATTTACAGTTTTATATGCTGGCATGCTTCTGGGGTCTTGCGTCCTTTCTTTCCTTATTCTTCTCCTGGAGAGGGCTGTTGGCATGCACAGCGGCCGCCAGCACTTGAGAGGGCAGCATGCTCAGTGTGCTTACTGGAGTTGTACGCATGTTCACTTGAGACATTCTTCACTTAACCAGTCAAATGTCTCTAGAAGATCATATACCAGTTAAACTCCACTGTTTTGCCTCTTAATAAACATGCTTGAGCCCACTTGCCCAACTCCTGAGGTTTTATAGGAAAGCTGCTGATCACCAGTTTCAGGTTTTTTTCCATCTCCTGGGAGACTGCCTTTTAGTGGCATCAGCTGTGACAAGTTATAATTTTAGAGAGTGAGTTTAACAACCTCCTGACCATCACCTGATGGTCTCATAACATTCCTGGTGTGTGGCAGTGGGGACCTGCTCATCCCTACTCATGTCTGACTAGATTATCTACTGTAACATCCACATATGTAAAACATCGAGCAAGTCCTTAATAGACAACATGATCTATATAGAATAACCTAAAACAGCTCTCTCTCTCTTTCTCTTTTGCTTTTATTTTTTTTCCTAGTCCCAGGACTATCTTACTCTAAAGATGTAGAGATTGGATAAAAACTTCCAGGTATAATTCAAGGACAAACTCTCTGGCTTTGTTGAATTATAGGGCGTAACAGAAATCAGTCTTAGAAAAAAATTACATTTTAGAGAGTGCTCCAGAATCATCTTATTACCTGTTCTACACATACCAAAATTTCACAAACACCCCATGTAAGCCAAAAAGTGTCTCAGACAGGTCTCAATCAATTTAGATGTTTATTTTGCCCAAGTTAAGAATCACGGTCCATGACATAGCCTCAGGAGATCTTGAGAATATGTGCCCAAGGTGGTTAGATTACAGCTGAAATTTATACAATTTAGTAAAACTGAAATTACAGGCAAAGACATAAATCCATACATGTAAGTTATACATTGGTTCAACCCGATAAGGCAGGACATCTCCCAGTGGGAGTGGGGTGGGGAGAGTTGGGGAGGTGGGTTTCCAAGATCATAAGTGGATTCAAAGATTTCCTTTTTTTTTTTTTGAGATAAAGTCTCTCTCTGTCACCTAGGCTAGAGTGCAATGGCACTGTCTCAGCTCACTACAACCTCCACTTCCTGAGTTCAAGTGATTCTCCTGCCTCAGCCTCCTAAGTAGCTGGGATTACAGGCATTCGCCACCACACCCAGCTAATTTTTGTATTTTTAGTAGAGATAGTGTTTCACCATGTTGACCAGGATGGTCTTGAACTTCTGATCTCAGGTGATCCACCTTCCTCAGATTCCCACAGTGCTGGGATTACAGATGTGAGCCACTGGCATCCATCCAGATTCAAAGATTTTCTGATTGGCAATTAGCTGAAAGAGTTAAACTCTGCCTGTATAGGTGAAGTCAGCTAGAGTTGAGTTAAGGTGGGCAGTTGTGGAAGCCATTGTTCTTGTCATGTAGATGAAGCTTCCAGGAAGTAGCTACAGAGAGAATACATGGTGAATGTCTTTCATCAGAATTTAAAAGGTGTCAGACTCTTAGCTAAATCTCTCCTGGATAAGACCTAGAAAGGAAAGGGGATTCTCTACAAATGTAAATTTCCCACACAGGAGACCACTTTACAGGGCTTTTAGAAAATATATCAAGTGAATACATTTTAGGTATCAAGGGAATACATTTTACGGTAAAATACTTTGATTCCTTTAGGGCCTGTTATCTGTCATGTGATGCTATACCAGAGTCAGTTGGAGTTGGTATCTAATTGGTACCAAGGGTCTGTTCTGTTCACCTTAGGATCTCTATTATCACGTTAATAGTGGTCAGTTGTGTCTAAATTCCAAAAAGGAGAGGGCATAATGAGGTATGTCCAATTCCTGCTTTGTGACATGGCCTGGAAACTGCCTTTGCAAAGATTATACCTGAGATAATTATTACAGTGTAAGAGATATGACCTAACTGACTCCATCTTGCTTCTAACCACTAAGCAAACCTTGTTCGTTCCCAGGTGTAGGCCAAACTAACTGTGGGAGAAACTTAGTTTATGGTTTAACTTTGAAACAAAGATAATAATAGCCCCTTCTCAAACCAATATCCCTTCCTACCTGGGGACTAGATTGCCTTTGCAAGACTAACAAATTAGACACAAGATTAAAAGATATAGTTCAGGAGTCATGCAGCTGGAGGATGCAGGATTATAGATCACCCCAAATTGCTCCTGGGGATAACCACACTATTGTAAATTCTAAGATCAGTGCTTAAGATATTTTGCAGATACTGCACACAATGGATCAGCTGGCGATGTAGGATTTTTCTCGCCCTATCTATGAAACCATGGAAAGGGTGCCCCATCCAGTTGGCCCACTGTGCTCAACCCCCTTATAGGAGAGAGCACATGAGGGAGTGAGTGTGCGATCTGGCTGGCTGCTCCAGGCATCAACACAGGAGTAAGCTCCATCCAGGGCATGTCACCTCGAGGGGAATGCAGAAATGCCCAGATGAGGATGCTCATAACCCTGATGCCCCAGGGGGGTGTCACAGAGCTTCTTTAGTTCTGCCATCCATGGACAGCAGTGTATTAGCAGCTCAGTTGGTCCCTTGCCTTGCAGGGCAGCTGCCCTCCACTGGTAAGGTCAAAGGGGCAGTGTGACAGCTTTCCTGGGTACTCATACTTGGTGCGTACCAATCTCTTGTTCAGCTTCCAAGAAGAATGAAGTCATGCAGGTGATTAAAGGATTATAAAGGCAAACAATTTTATAGTGATGTAAATGGCTCTTAGCGGAGAGCGGAACCAGGAGAGAGCGCAGAAAGGGCAGGTCATTTTCCCTCAAGTCAGGTTGTCTCTTCCCCAAAGACAGGCCATCTCCTCCTCTACTGACAGTCTAGGGTCTTCATAAACACAGGATGGGAAGTGCATGCCAATTGGTTTGCAAGTAAGCAAAAAAAGGTTAAAGTGAAGACACCATTCAAAGGTGGGCATGACAGTATAGAAAACCAATTAGAAAAGGGCAGGTATATGTAAAATGGTGAAGGGTTGGGATCAATCAGAGGAAAGTGCGCCAAACTGCAAGACAAGTTCTCAGTCCTGTCTGAGGATTTAATGTGTAGCTTGACTTTCAGGCTTAAACTGTCTCTGGCTTGGAGATGGGCTTCACCTGGTACCCACCTCTATACTGCGTAAGCATTTGGCTACCTCCTATCACTGTCACTGACACCACCAGGATTGAGAAATTGTCTCTTTTTGTCTTGTGGTCCCCACTCAGGAACCTACTCAGCTCAAGAGTACAGCTTCAATTCCCTCTGATTTCATCTCTGACCCAACCAATCAGAACTCCCCACTCGTCGTCCCCCTACTCACCAAATTATCCTTGAAAACTCTGATAACTGAATGCTTGGGGAGACTGATTTGAGAAATAATAAAACTCTGATCTCCTACATGGCCAGCTGTATGTGAATGACTCTTTCTCTATTGCTATTGCCCCATCTTCATAAATTGACTCTGTCTAGGCAAAGGGCAAGGTGAACCCTTTGAGCAGTTACAGCCTGAACTCATTTTTCAGGTTTCTTTGTAATCTCCTTGGCTGAAAGGGCGATCCATTCAGGCACCTGGCGAGCTTAGAATTTTAATTTTGGCTTATACGCAAATATAATGTATTTTATTTATATTTTATTAAAATATAATTTTAATAAAAACAAAATTAAAATAGTTTTCAGATTAGATATAAGATGTAGTAGTTTCTCAGCTTCTTTCCCGCATACCTTTCCAAGATACCGATTTTTTTTTTAAGGTTAATAAAATGCAGCAAATCTGAAAAAAAAAGAACTGGTTCTTGCTCTGTGCACATTAACTTATATATAGACTCTGCCCTTTAAGGTAAGCCCTATGAGTTATTTGAAATCTTCTGCTTCTGAATTCTCAGTCTACTTGGCTTATTTTATCTGAAAGTCAAGATCCTGTTAAATATAGACATAGAGTAAAATGTCTTAAAACTTTCAGCAAAGTGTGGTTCTCCTTCCTACCCCATTCCACCCTCTGTATCTGTGGCTTCCCTTACAATGTTGTATTTGTTTACTTCTGTTAATCATGGTAAATATCATTTTAGGTTTATTTGCCAAAGTGAAGGATGCACACCCAGAAGACAGGTCTATGTCTTTCTCCAAAGCTGATGTTGAAGTCTCCAGATTTACAGGTGAAAGGATGGGATATTGAAAAGTACATGATTTTCATGTAAGGGGGGTAGGGAAAAATAGTTATTCATTTTTTTGGCTGGCCCAGTGAATCTGCATTTTTTAACATAAAATGACATAGACAAAGAGGCAGAGAAAAAATTCAGGTCATCTGTATTTTTACATAAGATAACATAGATAAAATAGGATAGGGGACAATCAGATATCCATTTATGTCTGGTGAGCAGATGGATGACTGCACCTGTAAATATAAGCTAACAATATACATTGCTATCTTGAAATCTTAACAGAAACCCCTTAGGGTAAAGATCTTGGAGCTCACTAGAAATTTACCTGTGGGCAAAAAAAAAAAACACCATAAGGAATTCCATGTAGCTTTTAATCTTGAAGCCACATTATTTAGGAACCAAAAGAGGAGTCCATTCCCAGCTTGGCTTTTCCTTTAGCTTAGTGATTTGGGGTCCCCAAGGTATGATTTAGTTTCATGGCTTGATCACTTTGAAATTTATATGTAATTGAAATATTTGCTATTTTTATATTCATTTTTTTCATCCTACTGAGGGTAGATATTTTTGTCCATTTCTTTCACTAGTGTCTGGCAGATAAAGTGTATTCAATAAATGTTTATGAATTAAATTTCTGGAATAGCATGAGCTCGATGAATGCTATTTGCATTTGAATATCAATTAACAGTGTGCCAGATCTTGAAACCATTGTCCATTATGTGAAATATTCTCACAATTATTTAATTTCATTGGATGGAACTTAATAGATGTTTTTAGTTGAAAGAAAACTCAAAAGCCATACAGACAACCTCATTCCAAGGTCTCTGAAAGAACTTGTGTAACCTCTGAATAATTTCACAGAAGTGTCTACTTGACAAGACAGCACACTTGATTTTTTAAAATCAATCTTTGAGCATGCTAAGCTATTTTATTTTTTTTGAGAAAGAGTCTTGCTCTGTCACCCAGACTGGAGTGCAGGGGCACAATCTTGGCTCACTACAGCCTTCACCTCCAGAGTTCAAGTGATTCTTCTGCCTCAGCCTCCCAAGTAGTTGGGAGGTGCACACCACTATACCTGGCTAATTTTTGTATTTTTAGTAGAGACGAGGATTCATCATATTGGCCAGGGTTTGTCTTGAACTCCTGACCTTGTCATCTGCCCACCTTGGCCTTCCTCATGGGAATAAATTCTCACATCAGGCTTCAAGGATGAAAGACAGAAGCAGCCTTGGGCTTAGCCAGGTCAAGTGCTAGAGGTGGGACTAGCATGACACTGGATTTAGAGGCATTAGATTTAGAAGTATGTAGAGCATGTTAGGAATTGGCTCCCCAGGACTTTCAAGCAAAAACTGAGGGCCAACTTTTTGAGATATTTCATAAAAGTGAGTGTTTTCAGACTGAAAGTAAGCATGAGAACAAACTAGAAGTGAAGGAATTCTAAATAGTTTCTTCTACTAGTTCATACCCACGATAAAATCTATTTCTATTATAAAATTTAAATACACATGTGAGCTTTGATTAATGTACAGTAAAGAGTATAGCCTCCCTGTAATTTAATATTATAGTAATATTGGTGAAGCCTGTTTATCCTTGATTTTTAGCAGACACATACTTCTATTTTTTTATTATCTGTTTTCTTCTTTTATTTTTATTGTACTTTAGGCTCTGGGGTACATGTGCAGATCATGTAGGATTGTTGCATAGGTACACACATGGCAATGTGGTTTGCTGCCTCCATCACCCCATCACCTACATCTGGCATTTCTCCCCATGATATCACTCCCCAACCTCCCCACCCCCCATGCGGTCCCTCCCTAGGCCCCCCACAACAGACCTCAGTGTGAAATGCTCCCCTCCCTGTGTCCCTGTGTTCTCATTGTTCAACACCCCCTATGAGTGAGAACATGTGGTGTTTGATTTTCTGTTCTTGTGTCAGTTTGCTGAGAATGATGGTTTCCAGATTCATCCATGTCCCTACAAAAGACACAAACTCATTGTTTTTTATGGCTGCATAGTATTCCA